>ONZH01000471.1:0-112727 GCA_900303285.1 Rhinella marina
AGGAGTGCTCCCTTGGGTAACGTGGGTGGACTGCGTGGAAGACTGACTGGTGGACAAATTACTTGAAGCATTGTCCGCAATCCACGACATCACCTGTTCGCACTGTTGTGGTTTCAACAGTCCTCTACCACGTGTCCCTGTAAGTTGAGACATGAAGCTAGGGAGTGTAGCTCTGCGGCATTCCCCTGCTCCCTCATCAGCAGGTACTGTCTCACCCTGCCCAGGAGCACGGCCTCTGCCGCCTGCAATAATTGAACGCCCATGCCCTCGTCCTCGACCCTTAGCCCTGGGGTTCAACATTTTCTGTATATAAGTGTATTATATGTACAAAAATAAATGGGCCTGCTGCACTGAAACCCACAAACTTGTTCAATCTGAACAAGAAAATATATAGGTGGATAAGTTAGAGCAAAATTACGTATGTTATTACGTACCGTGCAGTATGGAGCAATTACACTGAAACTATTAGATTAGGCAGACTTGGTCTGCTTAAGAGCAACCCAGATAAATGTCGCACAGAGATTTTTGTAATGTAGCTGTATCAGTGAGAACAAAAGACCTTTTTTAATTACGTGACATACAGAATGTGTCACCTGGACAGAAAAAATGGATTGTGGTTTGTGGTGAGTGGAGAGCTGAACTGTGACACACAGAATGGTTCCACACAGCTGTATGAAATGGATTTGTATCACTGAGATAAAACATAAAAAAAAAATATTTTTTTAAAATTTTTTTTATATATATATTTTTTTTCACGTGACGTGCAGAAGATATCAGAGAGCAAACTCAGCCCCTGCTGACTGTGGCTATTTTGACTGCAACCCAGACAAATGTCGCACAGAGATTTTTGTAATGTAGCTGTATCAGTGAGAGCAAAAGACCTTTTTTAATTAAGTGACGTACGGAATGTGTCACCTGGACAGAAAATACGGATTGTGCTTTGTATATAGGTGGATAAGTTAGAGCTAAATTCCGTATGTTATTACGTACCGTGCAGTATGGAGCAATTACACTGAAACTATTAGATTAGGCAGACTTGGGTCTGCTTAATTGCAACCCAGACAAATGTCGCACAGAGATTTTTGTAATGTAGCTGTATCAGTGAGAGCAAAAGACCTTTTTTAATTACGTGACGTACAGAATGTGTCACCTGGACAGAAAATACGGATTGTGGTGTGTGGTGAGTGGACAGCTGAACTGTGACACACAGAATGGTTCCACACAGCTGTATGAAATGGATTTGTATCACTGAGATAAAACAACAACACAACTATTTTTTTTATATATATTATATATATCTATATATATATATATATATATATATATATAAATTTTTTTTTGTATCACTGAGATAAAACAACAAAAAAACTATTTTTTTATATATATTTTTTTTTTTATATATTTTTTTAATATATATATTTTTTTAACGTGACGTGCAGAAACTATCAGAGAGCAAACTCAGCCCCAGCTGACTGTGGCTATTTTGACTGCAACCCAGACAAATGTCGCACAGAGATTTTTGTAATGTAGCTGTGTCAGTGAGAGCAAAAGACCTTTTTTAATTAAGTGACGTACAGAATGTGTCACCTGGACAGAAAATACGGATTGTGGTTTGTGGTGAGTGGACAGCTGAACTGTGACACACAGAATGGTTCCACACAGCTATATGAAATGGATTTGTATCACTGAGATAAAACAACAACAAAACTATTTTTTTATATATATATATTTTTTGTATCACTGAGATAAAACAACAAAAAAACTATTTTTTTATATATATTTTTTTTATATATTTTTTTTATATATATTTTTTTTTAACGTGACGTGCAGAAACTATCAGAGAGCAAACTCAGCCCCAGCTGACTGTGGCTATTTTGACTGCAACCCAGACAAATGTCGCACAGAGATTTTTCTAATGTAGCTGTATCAGTGAAAGCAAAAGACCGTATTTGATTACGTGACGTACAGTATGGGTCACCTGGACAGAAAATACGGATTGTGATTTGTGGTGAGTGGACAGCTGAACTGTGACACACAGAATGGTTCCACACAGCTGTATGAAATGGATTTGTATTACTGAGATAAAACAATAAAAAAAAAAAATTGTTCTATATGGCGATAGCTGCACTACTAGTGCCAGCCCGCCCAGCCAGGAGACAAAAAAAATTGTCTTGTAGCCCTTAGAAGGGCTGTTGGGTTCTTTTGAGATCACTCCTGCCTAACACTAAACTAAATGCAGGCCCTAACACTCTCCCTGAAACGCAGCAGATCTGTCCCTAACGACATCCAGACGGCATCTGAGCCGAGCACCGCGGGCAGTCACTAGTATATTCCAGGGTCACCTGATCAGGCCAGCCAACACCTGCTATCGACATGTAAGGGCCCCACGTGATGCTGGGTGTACCGCAGAGTCTCCTGGCTTGTGATTGGCTGAGTTTATAGGCGCCAAAAATTCAAAATGCGGGAGATGCCATTTCCTCGAGCATGGCGAGATACTCGTCCAAGCAGCGAGCACTTACGAGTACCGTAATACTCGAACGAGCACCAAGCTTGGACGAGCATGCTCGCTCATCTCTATTTATTACCCATCTGGACAACCACTTTCATAAAGTAGGACTTGTTGGAGATCGGCTGATTGTCATGACCCTGGCAGCTGAAACTCCGGGTGGCCATAGTAGAAGAATACCTTACTAATAACTACATGACTATGTAATACATGGTCACTTGCTGTATACTATTGGCAGACAAGGGGTGTCTAATGGAAAGGAGTAGTAGAAGGAGAAGGAAAGAAAACTCTGGAAAAACCTGATAACGTACTTGGGGGCCCAGTTTGACCTTTATTTATTTATTTTTTTATGTGTAGTGGACCTTTGTTAAAGGGGTTGGCCCATTATAACAACTTATCCCCTAACCACAGCCCACACAGATCACAAGAATGGGGGTCCGTGCTCCCCTATTTGAATGGTGCGGCGGTCATGCATGTTCGCTTCAGCTCTATGGGGCTGCCAAGCATTTGAACCCAATGCAGTCAGCCGGGGGTGTTGCTAGGGTCTCAAAAGATCCGGGGCCCAAGCCCCAATGAATATGGCCCAATTCTCTACGTCGACCCTCGTCCCAACAGGAGAACATACTTCACATCCAGGACCTCCAGGTGACATCTCCTCTGATGTAGATCTTCTCTGTCATCATCTTCTCCATTCGGCCCGGACAACTTCTCTCAGCCGTCTCGTCTCTGCAGAATGTGACACACGGACATCTTATCTTCCTCACATTTCTATCATCATCCCCCAACCTGGAGTCCCCACAGCCTTATCCTGCTGCTCGCTGTGCTCCCCAAAACCTCCAAATACTATCCTGGAGAAATAATAGTGCCCCCCATAGTAATAGTCCTACCAATAGTAATTCCCTCATTAGTAACACTGCACCCTACAGGGACCCCAGCACTGATAGTGCTCCCCAAGATTGTCCCCATTACTAGAAGAGCCCTCCAGTATTAATAATGCCCTCACAGAGTCCCCATAAGGCTCCCTATTGTTCCCCCAGTGGTAATCAAACTGTCTACAGACCCCTCAGTAGTAATAAGGCCCCCCATAGTGCTCTTAGTAGAAATAAGGCGGATCTATAAGTCTCTCCTATAAAGCCCCCATTAGTAATAGGAACGCCTAATGTCCCCTTGAATTTTTAATAGCCCTACAGTGCCCCCAGTATTTATATCGCTCCCCCTAGTATTATAATGCTCGGCCTGAAGTGCCCGCTGTAGTTATATTCCTCCCTTTAGTGTCCTCAGAAATTATAATTCCTCAGCCCCTCCACCATACAGTCCCATGTAAAAAAGCTGTTTCCCTCCTGTGTAAATAACATCACACCATCTCTCCAGCCCCCTCCAAATACAGTCCCATGTAAATAACATCAGCATACAGTCCTATGTAAATATCACTCCCTCCGACAGCTGCCTTCAACATACAGTCCCATGTAAATAACATCACTTTCTTTCCACATCCACCTCCAATATGCAGTCTCGTGTAAATAACATCACTCCACCCCACAGTCCCATGTAAATAACATAAACCTGCCCTCAGCCACCTCCAACATGCAGTCCCATGTAAATAACATCACTCCACGTCACAGTCCAATGTAAATAAGGCTACTTTCACACCAGCGTTTTTGCTGGATCCGTCATGGATCAGTAAAAACGCTTCCGTCATGATATTACAACCGTCTGCATCCGTTCTGAATGGATCCGGTCGTATTATGTTTTAAATAGCCAGTTTGGATCAGTTTCTTCATGTGGACACCAATACGCAGCAAGCAGCGTTTTAGTGTCTGCGTCCAAAACGGAATGCTTACTCAACTGAAGCAAACTGAAGCAAAACTGATGCATTCTGAACAGATCCTTTCCCATTCAGAACGCATTAGGATAAAACTGATCAGTTTTGGACCGATTATAAGAGCCTATGACGGATCTCACAAACAGATCCTTACAACGCAAGTGTGAAAGTAGCCTAAGGCTAGTTTCACACCTGCGGCAGGGGACTCCGGCAGGCTGTTCAGGTGGGTGAACAGCCCGCCGGATCCATGCTGCAGCAGGTGCACGTGTGGGGCCAGAACTACGCTCCGGCCCCATTCACTGTAATGGGGGCGGGCCACGGATCCAGCCACAGCATGGCAAACCCTGCCGAGAGGCGGCCGGAACAAAAGTACAACATGCTGTACTTTTGTTCCGGCCGCCTCTCGGCAGGGGTTGCCGTTCTGCCCTAGTTCCGGCCCCACACTTGCACCGTTGGGAGCACGGATCCTAACAGCCCACCGGAGTCCCATGCAGCAGGTGTGAAAGTACCCTAACAGAACCCTGCCCAAGTCACCTCCAACACACAGTCCCATGATAACATCCCTCCCTTCTGCCCTAACATACAGTCCTAGTTAAATAACCATAACTTCCAGCATCCCTCTGCTTCTCCCTTCACTTACCTCTTCTGATGTAGCAGTGCTCACTGCAGCTTCTTTCCCACAATTCTCCTCTTCACTTTAGAAAATGACCTGCGATGATGTCACAGTCATGTGACCAGTGCAGGATTGGACAGCACTGATCACATGACCTGTGATGTCATCACAGGTCCTACATATCTTGCAGTCTGTTAGATTCAATTGTACTGCCGTCCTGAGGACGGCAATACAATTGTATTTGTCTAACAGGCAGGACATTCGGGGCCTGGGAGAAAACATCAGGGGCCCAGGCCCCGAATGTTTTAGCCTAGCAACGCCCCTGCAGTCAGCATTATGTGGCTGCCAAGCATTTGAACCCAATCCATTCAGCTCTATGGGGCTGCCAAGCATTTGAACCCAATCCATTCAGCTCTATGGGGCTGCTAAGCATTTGAACTCAATCCATTTAGCTCTATGGGGCTGCCAAGCATTTGAACTCAATCCGTTCGGCTCTATGGGGCTGCCAAGCATTTCAACTCAATACGTTCTACTCTATAGGGCTGCCCAGCACTTGTACTCGACTATAGCCGCCAGTCCCATAGAGTTGAATGAAGTCGTTGGACGCCAGTTGATCACATACTTGTTGTAATGGGACAACCCCATTCATGCAGTATAACGATCACAAATATTTAACCCCTGCTAAGGCTCCTGGACCTTTTCTTGAGGCACAGTGGAGGAAGAAGTCCTGGAAACCACATAACGACCTGAATATTTTCTGTCCTGCATGATTATTTGACACTTACGGGTCTACCGCTTGTCGTTTAGAAGGTGAGTAGCTTTCTGTTCCTTTGATTTGATGTAAACCTATATAACACTGGGGAGCACTATTGCTCCTAGATCTATTATTTGCTCTTAATAACATCACAAATCCTGATTCTGGAAACCCGTGAGAGGCGGCAGCGAGACATTGTAATAGAAGTAGCTTTAAACACACAGTTTCTGAATGTCTGGGATTCAGAAGGCACAGTCAGAATATTTTCAACCATTCAAAACCCCTTTGGCAATCAGAGTAATTTAATTTTCATGAATCCGTATACAGTAATCACTATGAATAAAAATGACATTTCAATCTTACAAGCAAACGTGGCGGCGTAATAGAATCATTGTTTCCTGTCAGCCTGTGTACCGCCATACCAAAACCAAACAGATTTATCTTTTTAAAGACTCCCTCTGCTGCTCGCCGGCAGAAATCAAACACGGCCGCGTTATGTTATAGTTAAACACGAGGGAAGGAGGAAGGAATTCTCAAATATCCCCGGCTCCACTTATTTCCACGCTCAGAAGCTAAAACCTGTGCAAAAATGAAATAGAAAATCTGTGCAGAGGCTGTAATGGACATGGACAATTATACTATGTATATTCTCCTTATATATACACCATGTGCTCAGCATTAAAGGGACAGCTCCAGGTTTATTGGATCACCAATCACAGTGCTTCCTCAGATGACCATGGGCCTCCTAAGCCCAAAATGCCCCTCATCTACAAAGTTTCCCAGGTATTGATGCTAGCCTTGCCACCTTAACAAGACGTTCCACTGCTGGATCCCAACAGTAAGTGTTTAATATGCCTACACTGCCCCCGCAGGATAAAGTAGGTATTACATACTTTCTATTAAAATGAAAGGACTGTCAATGAGATGTGCAGATATGGTAGATCCTCCAGAGAGACGGACATGGAGATCTCTGTCCTGAATAATTAATTAATTAATTCTCCAGTATTAGACTTAGATCACTTCATCTACAGACAGGACTGGAAAATGACATAATTGCATAGTTGAAAAACATTAAGAAATAAGATCTAGGTCCATCCCATTCAACCTTTTTATACTGAACTTACAAAGATCCAGAAATAGGCAAAATACACTATTTAAGTGGCGAAGAGAAATTGGTCATAAAGTGGAGAAAATGTCTTCCTGACTCCTTCTGGACAGAGCCCTGGGGTCACATTCTACATTACTACCAGTAATCCTGTATATTGTGTTTTACTGGGAAGATATATAACTTTTCCTAAAGCTGTCCACACCTTCAGCCTTTACCATTTCCTCAGGGATCATGTGCAAGAACTTTATGGTTCAGACCTTAAGAGATGCTTTTGAACTCAGTGTGGACTTTGGGTTTACTCTAACCATAAGCCGTGACCTTGCGTTCTCTGTTGGGGTGAAGAAAAGAATGATTTATTGCATTGGTTTTTATAGGTACCGTTGACATATTTTTCTAAAAATTGGCCTTTCAAGCAAGCTTTGCTGTGGGTTATGGAGGTCTACTTGCATCACCTTCTTCCTGCACATTCTGGAGATCCCCATGGTCATGTGTAACACCCCAGAGTGGTTTTAACATTCCTACATCCTGCTACTGTCTCTAATGGGATAACATAAATGTCATCTATGTGTTTCTTTCCAGGTCCTCTACATTCTGCAATGCTATGATTACTATGCAACTGTTATTACATGTAATGTGCCTGGTTCACCAACAGGTAACAGTGTAAATGGCATCGCTATAGTTAGATAGAATGGAACTCACCATTTCATTCTCCCCCCTCTGGGCAGAAGTCGGACAGTCCTGCTTCCTATCAAAAGGGAGGGGTAGCAGTTCCAGTGAGTTCTCGTTCTAGTGTAGTCTGGACAGGAGAGTAGTAAGGGGGAAGGGGGGTCACGCTCACCGCCTGACGTGCCTATGTCAGCCAGAGCAGCCTGAACTCTGCTGACCATGGAAGAAGATGTCTGGAAGCCATAGAGACCAGAGGAAACCGTTCTTCGGTCGCCATAAGAGAAATCAGCCAGAGGAATAGTTCTCTGGCTGAAGATAAGTTATTTACTGAGTGTCAGTAGGGAAATAACAGCCCAAGACACCCCATTCAAGGATACCAGAACAGATCTAAAGTACAGAAACCAGACTTACGCAGAGTTTAGTGCAGCACAAAGCAAGAAAGCAAAGTAATTAAAATTGCCTGTCAACCCAGCAGAGAAAGAGAGAAAGCAGAGTTAGCAAGTTTGCCAGCCAGTTTATGCCAAAGCCTCCTGGAACCACAACAAAGCCTGAAAATTGTTTGGATGTAAGTTTACTCAAGTAAAGCTGACGCTGAATTTCATATCAAGGTCTGGACTCAATGTATTCATTCTTCATCCCCTAACTCAAAAATTCCCCCCTTTTAATGCTTTGGAATCTAAGCCTGGGGCCCCACTGTATCCAGGTAGGAGCACTCTGACACATATAGGCCACACCACACCACTCGGCATTCCACTAAATTGCATATCACATGTTGTAGTCCAGGGATCAGCAACTTCCAGAACTCCAGCTGTTATGAAACTACAACACCCAGAATCCTCCTTTCAATTCTGTCAGAGTTACAAGAACAACCGAACAAGTATGCATGCTGGGAGTTGTAGTTTCCCAAAACCTGGAGTGCTAAAACCCACTAATCCCTGTTCTAGGCTGTACCTGGAGCTTGTTAACATCCCATCAATGTTGTCATGAGTGGAAGCAAATTTTCCCCCGATTCATGTTTCAGTTGTTTGCCAAACGGTTCACAATTTATTAATTTACTCTCAACTGACTATACTGGGATCCAATGTGAGGCATCAGCTTTTCAGCAAGACTTTGTGTCCAGCCAAAAGCTGGCATTTAAGCGGCCAGATCTATTATAGTCAACAGGGATTTGGCAGTGCAAGGCTGTGTCTGGCTATGCCATAACAGAGTACCGAAGTTTATGCCGCATATGTGAACGAAGCCTTAGAAAACTCCAACATTCCCATTCTGTGTAATAAAATCAAGAAAGGTCCTGGCTCAAGAGAAGCTTATTTACAGGACTTCAAATCTATGGTCCTATAGATGTTGTGCACCAACAATCTTTCGACATGTCTGGTAGAACTGCTGCAAAGGCTTCTGCTCTGGTTCTGAGTATGTATATATCCATCTGCAATTTGTATCTTTTGAAATGTATGTTTTCTATGAAACATCATTTCTGGAGCAGCTTTTCTTAGAACTCATAACATTTCTCTGTTATTTCTCCTAGAAAGTTAGGAATAAACTGACAACTGGGTGTTATTGTCCTTACATAGTCTGATACTATCAGGACTGATTGGACAGTATAGGAATGTGCAGGACACATGGAAGTAGATTTTATATCCTGAAAAACCAAGTAAATGCCCCCAGAAATCAGGGGACTCCCTGCAGGCCACAAACAGTTGGGTTTAAAACAACAAAAACAAAACACAACTAAAGGGATAGACATACCACCTATACAGCCAGTTGATCTGTACGGGGACCGAGAGTGGGGAATCCTTCCCAGCTGTAGAACAGTAGCAGAAGTGCCCAGGCTGCACTGCTAAGCTGAGAGTGGGGCTGAGCCTAGCAGTGCAACAGGGTGGAGCTTAGAGGTGCAATGGGGAGGAGCTTAGTGGTAAGCCAGATCATTGCTTAAAGCCCCAAAATGCCATATTCCTTCTCTGCTTGGAATAGGCAGCTTGATAAATGATAGCTAGGTAGATGGATAGATAGATAGATAGATAGATAGATAGATAGATAGATAGATAGAATATCAGATGGATAGATAGGTAGATAGTAAAATGTAATACAGATAGAATGATAATAAACAAATAGATAATACATAGACAAATAGACAGATAGATAGATATGACCTAGATAGATAGATAGATAGATAGATAGACAAATACTAGATAGGTAGATTTATAGATATGAGATAGATAGATATTAGATGGATATGACATAGATAGATACTAGATAGGTAGATAGATAGATAGATAGATAGATAGATAGATAGATAGATATGAATATAGATAATAGAGAGATAACAGATGGATGGATAGATAGATAGATAGATAGATATGAGATAGATAGATAGATAGATAGATAGATAGATAGATATGAGATAGATAGTTAGATAGATAGATAGATAGATAGATATCAATATGACATAGAAAGATAGATAGATAGATAGATAGATAACTGACTTGGTCAGGAAGGATGTCTAGAGGAAATCCCCAAGGTGGTAGATGCCCTGAGACATGTGCATGTTGTGCTGTAATATAATAAATATGTCATCCATGTTTACATACATTCTCTATAGACTCATGTACACATTTGAGATATGTCTTCCACTTCACTGGTATAATGATGCGGTTTGTACTTCAGGAACTCAATTTGAGAAAATATCAAACAGCGATAGAAATGTGCTGGTACAGGGTAAGGCAGGTCTGTGATGTCTCCTCTCATGTCACTCCAGGCGAAAGCCTCACCTAAGGCTCGATGGAATAACAAGGTCCCTCTTGTCAGGACTTATTCTCACAACCATCATACCTTTGACACGTCTGTCAGTTTTTATTGAAAGACCAAAAAAAGATGATCAAGTATGCTGAATTTCTGTTTTATCTCACTGGAGGGAAATTCTTCGTTTTTGTCATTCTTAATGCTCTCCTGTCATGGTTGAGGTAAGAACATAGAGGAGCTGGCGGTAACCGAGTAACCATACATTAGAAAATACACAGAATTATTTATAAAGACTGAGAAGTACGTCAGCTGTGATCAGAGGTAAAGCACACTGCATGCAGACTAAGAGCTTGCCATGGGTTAAGGGAACCCTCATTGTCTATGTTTTGCCGTGAATTCTTAGATCTGGAAATAAGATATGCTTACACAGGCTAAGTGAAGTAAAAATTTTACTAACATAATAGATAAAACAAACAACTCAGATACATATTAAAAATCAATCTCTTTGGGATGTGTCGGACAGACTCCTGTTGGCAGTTCAGTGCATGGTCGCACATCTGACACTCTTGTCTAACATCTTAGTGCACAGGCCGATCGCCGACACTCAGTCATGGTACTATGCCAGAGAGAGAGTCTTTTGAGAGAGTCACTCTATACTTGGACATAAAACAGAATGGAGCTTTGTATATGTTATTGAGCTCCCTACATAAAATTATCACATTAAAAAGCTAAAAATTAAAGGGCATCTGTCAGTAGATTTGTCCCTATGACACTGGCTGACCTGTTACATGTGCACTTGGCAGCTGAAGGCATCTGTGTTGGTCCCATGTTCATATGTGCCCGCATTACTGAGAAAAATGATGTTTTAATATATGCAAATGAGCCTCTAGGAGCAACGGGGGCGTTGCCATTACACCTAGAGGCTCTATTCTCTCTGCAACTGCTGCACCCTCTGGACTTTGATTAACAGGGCCACACATGATGACATTTACACTGCCTGGCTCTGTCAATTAAAGTGCAGAGGGTGCTGTAGTTGCATAGATATCTGAGTTTACAGGTGTAATGTCAACGCCCCTGTTGCTCCTAGAGGCTCATTCGTATATGGCATATCTCATAGCCAGTGACATTGACAAGGCCAGGTACCCTCCCTGCTCCAATGCCTGGCCCTGAAATCTCATGCATGTGCCAACATCGTAAAGATCTCATGGGGATTTATCACTGCTTCGCTGCACATGCGCTGATAGTTTTGACGCTGGTGCATGCATGGTGAGATCTCATGGCCAGGAGCAGTGTCTGGCATTGTCAATTTTATAGGGAAGGGGGATGACAGCAGGGAGAGGCAGTGGTGAAGCAGTGCTCCAAGGGGATAGGTGGTGCTCTGAGGGGCTCTGCTCATTTTAGTCAACGATGATCGACCCAAACAAGGTTGATCATGGTGACAAATGCTCTTTAAAACGGGATGCAGTGCTACAGGTCATCAGTGCTTTAGCCTCCTAATTTTCAGGATTGTGGGGGTTCATCTAGATAAGGAGTCAGCAACCTCCGGCACTCCAGCTGTTGTGAAACTACAACTCCCAGCGTGCTCCTTACACTTCCATGAGAGTTCCTAGAACAGCAGAGCAAATATGCATGCTGGGAATTGTAGTTTCACAACAGCTGGAGAGCCGAAGGTTGCTGACTTCTGATGTAGATGGACGTTTAGATAACTGATTATTGCGATGCAGGCCTGAAGCACCAAACCAGAAGAAGTTTTGAAAACCAAAAATAATTAGTAAAATTGTGGCCAAAAAGTAGGTAGGTCCAATCATGCACAAAGCTTCTCTAAAAAAAAATCTACAGAGGGGGATTAGGATCCAAAATTTGCTTTGCCACATGAGCGTACAAATTGCGTACAAATCCTCAGCGTACTATTGTCTAGTGATTGCGTAATACGCAGGCACACACAACGCTAGGCCGCAGCGTGCACTCCTCAGAGGCAGAGTGATGTTTTACAAATGGCATCCAGGCGATCCTCAGCATTTAGCTCTGGAGAGCTTAAATACATGATCCGGCTGATGGACCGACAGGATTACGATGGCACACACCGACACCCCTAACCAGCAGAAGAAGGAGATAGTGCAGCAGGTGATCCGGGGCTTGCGTCCAACTATTACAAATTCTACCAGTAGAAGCCGTGGCTACATGTCCTTTGGCACTGCTGCACTGTGCCACCTTCTCCTTCATTTTTTTGGAGCTCGAGGTCTGGCTGGAACCCTTTTGCTTTTCCCTGCTAGACATTTTCAATTGACTGTGGCCCTGCAGGTCTTTGTTTCTCTCCCTGTCTCTCTCCCTGCCTGATTAATATTACTAGCCCTGAACTGGCCCTGCACTTGCCCTGCAGTATCCCTGATATGAGTAATATGGATTCTCAGAACAATTAAACCCCAATTTTAACAAAACAGTTCTCTGTCTTTAGGAACTTCACACAGTGCTTCTGCTCGTCTCAGAAGTCACAGCACAACTGATGCGTCACTGGCTTCCCGAGCCTGTGAGCCAATCAGAGCAAGCCCTGCCCACTAGGTCAGGTGACAGCTTTCTTCCCAGGCTTTCTGCCTCATGGATAACAAACTAACAGTTCGCTAATTAACTGAATTTGTACGCATCAGTGTATAAAGTAACTTATACGTAGCATTAGCATACAATTTATCGGACAAGTACGTAGCGAATGCGTAGAAAGCTTTAAAGGGGTATTCCCATCTTAGACAATGGGGGCATATCGCTAGGATATACCCCCATTGTCTTATAGGTGCGGGTCCCACTGCTGGGACCCGCACCTATATTGAGAACGAAGCGGGGGAGCTCTGAGCCTGGAGGACCCCGGGTTCCCCGGGGTCTGACCACCGCCAGGCGCTGCCACCCCACTGCGCTAATAGAAACGAATGTGAGCGCCCATTGTCTAAGATGGGAATACCCCTTTAAGAACATTTTCGAATCTAACGGCGCAAATCCGAATTTGCTTTGCAGCTGAAAATTTTCAAGATTCGTATCGAATCTACGAAGCAGCAAATAGATTCGCTTATCTCTAATCCTGGTATGACCCAAAATGTGGAACTTCTTCCAACCATCGATTGTTATACCACAGTAGTAGATGTAACAGTCACCACATGGAAATGTTTTTGAAGGTCATATTATAACCATCACTGGTAGCCCTTTTATTGGTACAGACCTGTATGCCTGCTTGGCATAGTGATGACCCATCTACAGCTCATGCCGACATATGCATATATCCACTGAGCCCAGGGGTGCACCACCAATGAGGCCAGGTGAGGTGATCGCCTCAGGCAGCACCAGGTAGGGCAAGAGGGGGGCAGCCGAAAGGCCATGGGCTGAAAGGAAGGGGTTAAATTAAGAAATTGGTATTGGAGAGAGAGGGGCGCCATTTCAGTTTTCGCCTTAGGCAGCAGAAAGGCTAGGCGCACCCCTGACTGAGTCATACCTAGAAGTCTACATTGGTGGCCATCTGTGTAGCCTGTCAATGTTTGAGAAGCATTGTATCCATAGAAGTTCTCTTTCTATAGGAATCTTATACAATGTGATTGTCTTGCCTGCTTAACTTTAAAATCAATTCTTCTTTCATCTGGTTGAGAGTGAACAAAGCCGACCCCCTTTATATGGCGCAATTTAATAACCAGCCCGTAATATAGTTTAAACTAACAAAAGCTTTGGGGAATAAATTCCCGTCTCAATTTAGGAAAAATCCTTTAATTTAAGATAATGTTTTTAATTATAAATGTAATCATGCAATTATATTTTCCTTGTCTGGCTGGGAGAATAAATTGTGTACTAATGGTGATATTTAAAAGCCTGTCTCAGAGGCCTTTGTTTTCATTCCATTAATTTAGACAAAATGTTCAGTCTGCATCATCTGTATTCACAAAAAAAGCTGAGTTTCAGACATAGTTGTAAATCCAACAAAAAATGAGTACAGACATAGGGTTAATTATCATGGAAGTCACGAGGAGATTTGTAGACAGTATATTGACCACTAAAGATATCGGTAAATTGAGCTATATACCAGGAATGATTAGGTGGACCCAAAATGACCATTACTTTTCTAGAACTTTTGCAATTGTGAAGTACTGTATATACGTGTGTCATCTCATGATGTGCACCCAATCAATGTCCAGGTAAGCTTAGGGCAGAGTTTGCAAAAAATAAAAATATATATTTCCTGGTGGCCTAGTCATACAGAACATGCAAATATCCTAAGATTAAATAATGCATATAGTGTACCAGACCTGATCATTCTCTTATACTCCTTGCACATTTTCTGGTAATGTTCTGGAGATTTAGTATTAAAGAGAGTCTGTCACCTCATTTTCACCTATATAACTAAGAGCAGTGCCCCAGAGAAGATTGCAGACACATCGCAGACATACCTGTGTGCACTGTGTGTGTATTACATGTCACATCCCAGACATACCTGTGTGCACTGTGTGTGTATTACATGTCATATCCCAGACATACCTGTGTGCACTGTGTGTCTGTATTACATGTCACATCCCAGACATACCTGTGTGCACTGTGTGTGTATTACATGTCACATCCCAGACATACCTGTGTGCACTGTGTGTGTGTATTACATGTCACATCCCAGACATACCTGTGTGCACTGTGTGTGTGTATTACATGTCATATCCCAGACATACCTGTGTGCACTGTGTGTCTGTATTACATGTCACATCCCAGACATACCTGTGTGCACAGTGTGTCTGTATTACATGTCACATCCCAGACATACCTGTGTGCACTGTGTGTGTGTATTACATGTCACATCCCAGAAATACCTATGTGCACTGTGTGTGTGTATTACATGTCACATCCCAGACATACCTGTGTGCACTGTGTGTCTGTATTACATGTCACATCCCAGACATACCTGTGTGCACTGTGTGTCTGTATTACATGTCACATCCCAGACATACCTGTGTGCACTGTGTGTCTGTATTACATGTCACATCCCAGACATACCTGTGTGCACTGTGTGTCTGTATTACATGTCACATCCCAGACATACCTATGTGCACTGTGTGTGTGTATTACATGCCACATCCCAGACATACCTGTGTGCACTGTGTGTCTGCATTACATGTCACATCCCAGACATACCTGTGTGCACTGTGTGTGTATTACATGTCACATCCCAGACATACCTGTGTGCACTGTGTGTATTACATGCCACATCCCAGACATACCTGTGTGCACTGTGTGTCTGCATTACATGTCACATCCCAGACATACCTGTGTGCACTGTGTGTCTGTATTACATGTCACATCCCAGACATACCTGTGTGCACTGTGTGTATTACATGTCACATCCCAGACATAGCTATGTGCATTGTGTGTCTGTATTACATGTTTACATGTCCAGGAAAAGCACTTTTATTCTGCTGGAAAACAGCTCCCAAGTGCCCGGCTCTGCTGCTGCAAACCAGACTGAAGAGGAGAGGGCTGCTTTAGCTGCTCATATGTCTGGGATGTGACATGTAATACAGACACACAGTGCTCACAGGTATGTCTGGAATATGACATGTAATACAGACACAGTGCACATAGGTATGTCTGGGATGTGACATGTAATACAGACACACAGTGCACACAGGTATGTCTGGGATGTGACATGTAATACACACACAGTGCACACAGGTATGTCTGGAATGTGACATGTAATACACACAGTGCACACAGGTATGTCTGGGATATAACATGTAATACACACACACACAGTGCACACAGGTATGTCTGGGATGTGACATGTAATACACACACACAGTGCACACAGGTATGTCTGGGATGTGACATGTAATACACACACACAGTGCACACAGGTATGTCTGGGATGTGACATGTAATACAGACACAATGCACACAGGTATGTCTGGGATGTGACATGTAATACACACACAGTGCACACAGGTATGTCTGGGATGTGACATGTAATACACACACAGTGCACACAGGTATGTCTGGGATGTGACATGTAATACAGACACACAGTGCACACAGGTATGTCTGGGATGTGACATGTAATACAGACACACAGTGCACACAGGTATGTCTGGGATGTGACATGTAATACAGACACACAGTGCACATAGGTATGTCTGGGATGTGACATGTAATACACACACACACAGTGCACACAGGTATGTCTGGTATATGACATGTAATACAGACACACAGTGCACACAGGTATGTCTGGGATGTGACATGTAATACACACACACAGTGCACACAGGTATGTCTGGGATGTGACATGTAATACAGACACACAGTGCACACAGGTATGTCTGGGTTGTGATGTCTTAGTATAGTATAGTTCCTGGTGACCTACTGGTACAAGGACCCTGGGCAATGATTACAGTATAACGTGCACCGAGTCTGCAGATCATGGCCTTTAGTGTTTACGTATTTCATATTTCCTGGTGATATACTGGACCAGTGTTTAATTTCTGGAAGTTCTGGTGAAGTGACCTATTGTGGCCCTGCTGACCTAGTGGTGTAACATCTCATCGCTGGTGACCAAGTGAAAAAAATCTCCATGTAGAATTTGTGTTTATTTAAAGCTAGGAATGTAGTTATGCTGCACTGTCCATAACTTATCACAAAACTATATAAAGTGCATAGTCCCTGGTGACTTAGTGGTATATAGTGTAAAGAGACCCATACCAGACCTATTGACAGTATGATAATCTTGGTTTATGCCCTGGTGATCTAATTCTGTAGCATATAATTTCTTCACCTTGTTTAGCAGAGGCCTATGTTCTCTCTCCTGATCTAAAGGTGCAGTGCCCTGTCCCTGGTGGCACATAGACTTTATATCTATTCAGATGGTGAATTTATTTAAAGTGGGGGCTATAGTCATGCTCTACTTTTAAATTTTTCCTATCTTTTCATGATATGACTATGCAGAAACCTGGCCCTGATAATTAAGACGGAGAAGGAAGGGCTGGCAGAGGAAGCAGGAGGTATAAGGGTGCACAGTGTGGCTTAGGCCCGCCCTTGGTGCACTTGACTGCTCATTTGCATATGGATTACTAGTACTTTTTCTCCAGAACAAAGCAACGGATCGCCAAGTGAAAGGTATCATTACATTCAGCTGAGTTAGCCCTACAAGGCCTTGTGCCTGGTTTATCAGTGAATTTTCAGGTGAAAGACTTCCTTTAAGTAGAATTGTCATTAAACATCTAAAGTTTTGTTATAAAAGAAAGTGATTGTAGCATCTACAGTGCCCCCTGGTTTTCAAATATGTTAAACTTTATTAATGATGAATGCTCATGTATTATGATACAAAATATTAACATTTTGTAGACAAGGAATCAGGATTCTCCAGCACAGTGAGGGTTAAGGCAGGGAAAGCTCTGCCTCTAGAATCCGTAGGCCCAATATTAGATTTTTTTGCATGTAAATTTACATTAGGAAAGGAAGCCTTGCTGGTAATTCAGACTGATGTATTGTACGCCATTCATGGTCGGTAAACAAGTGTCCATGTAGCATGTCGTAATGGCCCCTGTCATGTGTGTGCGTGTCTGGGAGGCTATATCTTCTCCTTCTCCAGCATGGTCAGAGTTGCTGAACTCATCACCTGGAGTGACGGGTGACAGCAATGAGCACAGGCAGCAAGCAGCGCCACACACACATATTGTCATGCATGACTGACCAGCAGCCATCAACAGCAATTAAACCCTGAGAGCCTGGGATCTTTCTAGACAGGTCTAAGTTTCCTGGCACTGTCATGATTAGATGTTTTGCACTATTTCCCTGTAGTCAGGATGTGGCACATTTTCCTTGTGTTTGCTCTTTTTGATGTCTTCCCCCTCCATCTCCTTGTTAATGGAGTAGATGCTTCCTGGATATTTATTTTGTGAAAGTCAAAATACATAAAAAAATACATATGGTACATAAAAAAAAATAAAAATAAAATAATAATAATAAAAAATAATAATAATAATAATAATAATTATAAGTAATATCAATATTAATAACAGTAGGAATAATAACAATAAGAAAAATATTTATAACAACACTAATAATAATAAAAATAATATCCATAACTAGTATAATAATATGAAGAAAAATGACAACAATAGAAACGCTAATATATATGTAATAACTATAATAATACAAATATTAGTATGTCATAGTAATAATAAAATTAACATAATAATATTGACAATATAGAGAACAGCAAACTTCTTTAAATTGGTTTTGAGTTAAATTCGTCAAATTTTTTCAAAAAATTTCTCTTTGTCCAAAAGAATAATGCGGTAGAAGCCACAGGGAACTGTAGTCTGCTGCTATGACTACTACTACTGCTGGAGAGATGGCTGGTAGTGCAAACTGTTGTTTGTACAACTACAGCCCCCCCACATTCTAACTCTCGAATAACAAGGCCTGAGTCTTTCATTTTCCACTCTTCTGTCTACCAGACATTTTATTAGGAGGCCTATATAAATGTAAAGTAAAAGGTTTTGTACACAGATTATTAAGTAGTAGCAAATTTGCGAGTGCTTTCTCTGTAATTTACAGACAGAGGTCCAATTAAACGTTTCTCCCCTTCTAAAAACACACTGCACACTGGTATTGACATAGTGGTAATCTATAGTGGTAATATAATGTGTTGAATTAAATTGTTATCATTATTATTGCAGTAAAATACATTTGCTGAAACTGCACGGCATCTTGAAGTAATACAACATGTTCACCAAGGATAATTTCAGACTAGCGTGTTCTGTGCGGAAAATACATACAGGACCGAGTGGCATTCTAAAGATTTAAAATGCTGTGTGTCTCTGCCTGACCATGCATCTACTGAATTGTACTGACATAATGCTGTCAGTATAATTCAGTAGGTGCACGGCTGGACAGAGACAAAAAGCATTATAAATAGAGATGAGCGAGTAGTGAAATATTCGAAAGTTCGAAATTCGATTCGAATAGACCGCGAAATTCGACTATTCGACCGAATATCGAATCCCATTAAAGTCTATGGGGAAAAAATGCTCGCCACTTGGAAATCTCAATTCGACCACTTGGAGGTCACCAAGTCCACCCTGAAACCTCAGAAAAGGATGCCAACACTACTGGAATGCAACTGGGACAGCAGGGGAAGCATGTCTGGGTGCATATAACGCGCCCAAGTCGCACTATTACGCCACTATCACAGCCTCTCAACAATACACTCCAAAGACAATCTAACCTCTCTGTAAAGTGAGACCATACAAGGAAACCTTCTTTCCTCAACATTGCCATGGACCCCAAGCCAAACTAGACAAAAAAGAAGATAAAATTCTGCACCCCTTAAAATCACGTTGCCTATGACAACCACAGATGGCATAGGCAAGGGGGAAATCAAATAGACCCCACCCCTAATTGTCATTGTGTGTGTGTGTGAGATGTGGTCAGACATGTCTTCTTTAAAATGTAAAAACAACTCAAACACATGCAGAAGCCTTAAAATGCCCAAATTGTTGGCGCTTGAGATGTCAGTGACCCGACCTGGCCCAGTGTCATGTCTAGCAGGTAAAGCAGTGGGGATGTTGAGGGATGCATAGGACCGCAAAAGGCAGGAAGAGGCCGTGGGCTGGCCAGAGGCTCATGGAAAATTTTGTGGAGGCCCAAGCGGTGAGACGTCTTAAAAATTGTGTGGAGGCTAAAGAGGTGAAACCTCTTAAACATTTTGTGGAGGCCCAAGAGGTGAGACCTCTTAAAAATTATGTGGAGGCCCAAGAGGTGTGACCTGTTAAAAATTATGTGGAGGCCCAAGAGGTGAGACCTCTTAAACATTTTGTGGAGGCCCAAGAGGTGAGACGTATTAAAAATTATGTGGAGGCCCAAGAGGTGAGACGTATTAAAAATTATGTGGAGGCCCAAGAGGTGACACCTCTTAAACATTTTGTGGAGGCCCAAGAGGTGAGACCTCTTAAAAATTATGTGGAGGCCCAAGAGGTGAGACCTCTTAAAAATTTTGTGGAGGCCCAAGAGGTGACACCTCTTAAAAATTATGTGGAGGCCCAAGAGGTGAGACCTGTTAAAAATTATGTGGAGGCCCAAGAGGTGAGACCTCTTAAACATTTTGTGGAGGCCCAAGAGGTGAGACCTCTTAAAAATTATGTGGAGGCCCAAGAGGTGACACCTCTTAAACATTTTGTGTAGGCCCAAGAGGTGAGACCTCTTAAAAATTATGTGGAGGCCCAAGAGGTGAGACGTATTAAAAATTATGTGGAGGCCCAAGAGGTGAGACGTGTTAAAAATTATGTGGAGGCCCAAGAGGTGAGACGTGTTAAAAATTATGTGGAGGCCCAAGAGGTGAGACCTGTTAAACATTTTGTGGAGGCCCAAGAGGTGAGACCTGTTAAACATTTTGTGGAGGCCCAAGAGGTGAGACCTGTTAAACATTTTGTGGAGGCCCAAGAGGTGAGACCTGTTAAACATTTTGTGGAGGCCCAAGAGGTGAGACCTGTTAAACATTTTGTGGAGGCCCAAGAGGTGAGACCTGTTAAACATTTTGTGGAGGCCCAAGAGGTGAGACCTGTTAAACATTTTGTGGAGGCCCAAGAGGTGAGACCTCTTAAAAATTATGTGGAGGCCCAAGAGGTGACACCTCTTAAACATTTTGTGGAGGCCCAAGAGGTGAGACGTGTTAAAAATTATGTGGAGGCCCAAGAGGTGAGACGTGTTAAAAATTATGTGGAGGCCCAAGAGGTGAGACGTGTTAAAAATTATGTGGAGGCCCAAGAGGTGAGACCTGTTAAACATTTTGTGGAGGCCCAAGAGGTGAGACCTGTTAAACATTTTGTGGAGGCCCAAGAGGTGAGACCTGTTAAACATTTTGTGGATGCCCAAGAGGTGAGACCTGTTAAACATTTTGTGGAGGCCCAAGAGGTGAGACCTGTTAAACATTTTGTGGAGGCTCAAGAGGTGAGACCTCTTAAAAATTATGTGGAGGCCCAAGAGGTGAGACCTCTTAAAAATTATGCGGAGGCCTAAGAGGTGACACCTCAAACATTTTGTGCAGGCCCAAGAGGTGAGACCTCTTAAAAATTATGTGGAGGCCCAAGAGGTGAGACACAGCCGTGTACTAAGTGATCAGACGGTGTGTATGAACACCTGGTTTGAGAAATTACTTTGCAAGAGAACGCACAGTACAGTTGCCAATTATAAGGCCTATATATTGTATATTTCAAGGTACACAGCCGTGTACTAAGTGATCAGACGGTGTGTATGAACACCAGGTTTGAGAAATTACTTTGCAAGAGAACGCACAGTACAGTTGCCAATTATAAGGCCTATATATTGTATATTTCAAGGTACACAGCCGTGTACTAAGTGATCAGACGGTGTGTATGAACACCAGGTATGAGAAATTACTTTGCAAGAGAACGCACAGTACAGTTGCCAATTGAAAGGCCTATATATTGTATATTTCAAGGTACACAGCCGTGTACTAAGTGATCAGACGGTGTGTATGAACACCAGGTATGAGAAATTACTTTGCAAGAGAACGCACAGTACAGTTGCCAATTATAAGGCCTATATATTGTATATTTCAAGGTACACAGCCGTGTACTAAGTGATCAGACGGTGTGTATGAACACCAGGTTTGAGAAATTACTTTGCAAGAGAACGCACAGTACAGTTGCCAATTATAAGGCCTATATATTGTATATTTCAAGGTACACAGCCGTGTACTAAGTGATCAGACGGTGTGTATGAACACCAGGTTTGAGAAATTACTTTGCAAGAGAACGCACAGTACAGTTGCCAATTATAAGGCCTATATATTGTATATTTCAAGGTACACAGCCGTGTACTAAGTGATCAGACGGTGTGTATGAACACCAGGTTTGAGAAATTACTTTGCAAGAGAACGCACAGTACAGTTGCCAATTATAAGGCCTATATATTGTATATTTCAAGGTACACAGCCGTGTACTAAGTGATCAGACGGTGTGTATGAACACCAGGTTTGAGAAATTACTTTGCAAGAGAACGCACAGTACAGTTGCCAATTATAAGGCCTATATATTGTATATTTCAAGGTACACAGCCGTGTACTAAGTGATCAGACGGTGTGTATGAACACCAGGTATGAGAAATTACTTTGCAAGAGAACGCACAGTACAGTTGCCAATTATAAGGCCTATATATTGTATATTTCAAGGTACACAGCCGTGTACTAAGTGATCAGACGGTGTGTATGAACACCAGGTTTGAGAAATTACTTTGCAAGAGAACGCACAGTACAGTTGCCAATTGAAAGGCCTATATATTGTATATTTCAAGGTACACAGCCGTGTACTAAGTGATCAGACGGTGTGTATGAACACCAGGTATGAGAAATTACTTTGCAAGAGAACGCACAGTACAGTTGCCAATTGAAAGGCCTATATATTGTATATTTCAAGGTACACAGCCGTGTACTAACTGATCAGACGGTGTGTATGAACACCAGGTATGAGAAATTACTTTGCAAGAGAACGCACAGTACAGTTGCCAATTGAAAGGCCTATATATTGTATATTTCAAGGTACACAGCCGTGTACTAAGTGATCAGACGGTGTGTATGAACACCAGGTTTGAGAAATTACTTTGCAAGAGAACGCACAGTACAGTTGCCAATTATAAGGCCTATATATTGTATATTTCAAGGTACACAGCCGTGTACTAAGTGATCAGACGGTGTGTATGAACACCAGGTATGAGAAATTACTTTGCAAGAGAACGCACAGTACAGTTGCCAATTATAATGCCTATATATTGTATATTTCAAGGTACACAGCCGTGTACTAAGTGATCAGACGGTGTGTATGAACACCAGGTTTGAGAAATTACTTTGCAAGAGAACGCACAGTACAGTTGCCAATTATAAGGCCTATATATTGTATATTTCAAGGTACACAGCCGTGTACTAAGTGATCAGACGGTGTGTATGAACACCAGGTTTGAGAAATTACTTTGCAAGAGAACGCACAGTACAGTTGCCAATTATAAGGTCTATATATTGTATATTTCAAGGTACACAGCCGTGTACTAAGTGATCAGACGGTGTGTATGAACACCAGGTTTGAGAAATTACTTTGCAAGAGAACGCACAGTACAGTTGCCAATTGAAAGGCCTATATATTGTATATTTCAAGGTACACAGCCGTGTACTAAGTGATCAGACGGTGTGTATGAACACCAGGTATGAGAAATTACTTTGCAAGAGAACGCACAGTACAGTTGCCAATTGAAAGGCCTATATATTGTATATTTCAAGGTACACAGCCGTGTACTAACTGATCAGACGGTGTGTATGAACACCAGGTATGAGAAATTACTTTGCAAGAGAACGCACAGTACAGTTGCCAATTGAAAGGCCTATATATTGTATATTTCAAGGTACACAGCCGTGTACTAAGTGATCAGACGGTGTGTATGAACACCAGGTTTGAGAAATTACTTTGCAAGAGAACGCACAGTACAGTTGCCAATTATAAGGCCTATATATTGTATATTTCAAGGTACACAGCCGCGTACTAAGTGATCAGACGGTGTGTATGAACACCAGGTTTGAGAAATTACTTTGCAAGAGAACGCACAGTACAGTTGCCAATTATAAGGCCTATATATTGTATATTTCAAGGTACACAGCCGTGTACTAAGTGATCAGACGGTGTGTATGAACACCAGGTTTGAGAAATTACTTTGCAAGAGAACGCACAGTACAGTTGCCAATTGAAAGGCCTATATATTGTATATTTCAAGGTACACAGCAGTAGTGCCAAATATAGTTTGGTATGTAGCAGAGCACCTAATACACCACTAATGCCTCTCTCTGTCCCTACTCCAGCAGCTATCCCTGAATACAGCAGCCGTTCTCTGCAGACTGTATATTGTAGTAAAGCTATCACTGTACTGCACTATAGTAGCCCTGATAAGGGCTTTTAATCACGCTCCTGCCTGTCCAACAGCTAAAACCTGTCTCTCCCTTCTCCAGCCTCTGTCCCTGACTAAGTTCACGCAGCATATGCGAACGAGCAGGAAGAGCTGAGTTTTTAATATTCAAGGTCACATGGTTTTTCCAGCCAATGCATGTAGACGCCGTTTTCGCGCTGCCAGCGTGCTCAGCGTGCCTGTCATACCCCCCCTGCATGGTGATTGGTGGAAAAAGAGCGCCAGGGAAGGTGGGAGGGGAAACGAATTCTAAGTGCGCCATCGCCGTTATACTCGAAAGAAATCGAGCACGCCGAATATCGTAGTATTCGATCGAATACCAGCTCGATCGAACACTACTCGCTCATCTCTAATTATAAATCATTATAATGCCGTGCAGTCCTGTGAAGGGAGCAGTGTCCATAACGGGAAATCATGTTCCTACACAGAGAATGTTTTCCGCACAGGACACGCTTGTCTGAAGTTACTCTTTGGGTATGCTAATGCAGTTATTGCAGTAAAATACTTTTGCTAAAACTGCACGGTATAGTCAAGTAATACAATACTATATCTAGGAACTGTACAAACCTGAGTTTTTTTTAGGTTTTTGCGGGATCTTGTACTGCAGAACTTTCCAGCAGCTGTATAAACCACACAACTGAGGGACCAGTCCTTCACTCTCTATGCTTTCTGTCAGAAGTTGGACAGAACTTTGGATTCCTTTGGCAGCAGAATGTTTTTTGAAATTCATAATGAATCCAGTTAGTTCAGAATCTAATCACCCATCTCTAATTTAGACCTTTATATAATATGAATATTAATTTAAACAGCTATAAGGAAGACACAGTTGAGTCACATTATTCTGATCACCAGCTAAGGCTACTTTCACACTAGTGTCACAATTGTCCGGCAGGCTGTTCCGGCGGATGAACAGCCTGCCAGATCTGTGCTGCTGCTAGCACATGTGTGCGGCCAGAACTACGCTCCGGCCCCATTCACTGTAATGGGGGCTGGCCGGAGTTCTGGCTGCAACACGGCTGGACTAAAACTACGACATGGGTGATTTCAACCTTTGGGGATATTTCAACCTTTGAAATACATACGGTAGGGTCAAACCTGTGGCAAATTCACGGGAAAAGCCACACATAGAACCTTTTTTATAGATGGGTGATCTATTGTTAGTTTACTGCTGCTGTGAGGGAAAGAGGTTATCCGTAGGGTAATCCTTATGATAATAATAGATGTATGATTGGGATGACAGTATGGCAGCTCTATTGATCTCTTGACAGACCTAGATAAATATGGCCACAGAAGAGCATTGCATTGATCAGTGTAATGTGTAGAGCTCTAATGGAGTCACTATAGGGAGGGTCTCTCTGGCCGCAGTGATGGTCTGACTGAGAGAGTTATGTGAGACTGTCTGCTGTGCTAAAAGTCCAAACAAAGAGGAAGTTAAAGGGGTTATTCAACCCCTATAATGCCCCCAAAAATGGCCTGGCCCCTCACACAGATTGTACTTACCCTGCTCCCCGGCATGCGTGTTGCTTCTGATGCTAGCACGGGCGCCGCTGCATATCCTCCTTGTGTGGATTAAAACATTCGTAACCTATGGGTTGGGCTTGAGGGGATTTGATGTTTTTTTTTCTGCAGCCAATAGCAGGCCGCAACGGGGACGAGCCTCCCTAGCATCACCCATGATGATGATGGGGGGCTTATTCCCATTGCACCCTGTTATTGGCTCCCCCCCCCGTTGTTGGATGTTTTGATCCGCACCACAGGGAGATGCAGTGGGGCTGTGGGAAGCGACACGGATGCCGAGGATTTTGGGGGGCATTATAGGGGTTGAAAAACTCCTTTAAAGAAGCAGGACAGGAAGTAGAAGACATGGAGTAACTTAAAAAAATATATCCAGAAAACCGTTAATATGCGATTGAAAAAATTTATGGAAGTGTTCCTTTAAAAATAGTGCACTATGGAACAAGGAATGAATGTGAATTTATTTTTATAGTTTTCATAGTCACCACTTTCTTTTAAGCTCTGAGACCATGGGCATTGTTTTTTAGCCTTTGCGGGCGCGCCAAGGGGCGTACGGATGCTGTAAACAAACATTTTCCTTCTGTCCTTTTATTATTTGCCATAGCTTCAGCTGCACGGACTAAAGCAGTCAATCAAAGCATCAGTCTCTTCTGTTGTATCTATGACCGCCACTATCCAGAGAGACGCTCGCAGCGCGGCGGCAGCAAGCAGAATGTCATCTCTGCACCGTCTTTGGCCGCCGTCTCATCACAGGCGAGAACAGATTTTATGTGAGAATTAAACACTTACAGATTTTTAAGCCGGGATTTAAACAATTGCTTGGCGAGAACACAACAGTCCATGTTCTCTGATAGTTTCAGGAGGCCGGTGGCTGAGATTAAGTGCTTCGGGACAGCTGCTTCCCATTTAAGGGCTCTTGATCTATTCAGCGTTTTTTCTCCTTGCAGCCGGGGTAATAAATGCTTTGTGTTACTTCACTGTTATCTCCTCACGGCAAAGATCATATCTGACAAAGAAATATGTTGCATTGTCTGCCCTGCATTGTTGGCTTCTTAGCTATTCGCCAGCTTATCCCTTAATTCTGCCTTCATATTTAGGTCTCGTGCACACTGCCATGTGGTAGGGATCCGGAATACGCCGCTCGTAGAATCCTTCCAGATCTTACTATGGTTTTAATCGACTATGTGGCGTGCCATATAAGATACCTCATTGAGCGCCTACAGGTTGGTAATCCCGACCTACAAACGCGGCCAAAATTGTTGGTGCCCTTCCATTAAAGAAAGAAAAGTCCACAGTGGTCACTGAAATAACTTGAAATGGACAAATGCAATAATATAAAAATAAAAAGTTACTGAAAATCATAAATTGCTTTTGAATTGTGGTTCAACAGAATTGTTTATAAAACAAACTAATGAAACTGGGCTGGACCAAAATAATGATACTCTTAACTTAAAGGGGTCTTCTCACTTCAGTAAGTGGCATTTATCATGTAGAGAATACAAGCCACTTACTAATGTATCGTGATTGTCCATATTGCTTCCTTTGTTGGCTAGACTCATTTTTCCATCACATTATACACTGCTCGTTTCCATGGTTATGACCACCGTTCAATCCAGCATCGCTGGCCGTGCTTGCACACTATAGGAAAAAGCCTATGTGCACTCCTATGGTCCCGACCACCAGAGAGGCCGATACGTTTTCCTATAGTGTGCAAGCATGGCCACCGCTGCGGGATTACAGGGTGGTTGTAACCACTGGAAACGAGCAGTGTATAATGTGAACGAAAAATTAGTCTAGCTAGCGAAGGAGACAATATGGATAATAACAATATTAACATGTATTAACTTTCTGTACATGATAAATGCCACTTGCTGGAGTGAGACAACCCCTTTAATATTTTGTTGTATAACCTTTCGAGACAATCGTTGCAATCAAGCGATTTCTGTAACTCTTGAGACTTGTGCACCTGTCCACAGGTATTTTGTTCCACTCCTCGTGAGCAGACTGCTCCTGCTGTCTCAGGTTTGAACGGTGCCTTCTCCAGACTGCATGTTTCAGCTCCTTCCACAGATGTTCAATAGGACTTAGGTCAGGGCTCATAGAAGGTCACCTCAGAACGGTCCAATGCTTTGCTCTTACCACTCTATTAAAGAGCACAGTGACTATTTTTTACCCTTTAAAGGGATTCTGTCACCAGGATTTGGCCTATTAAGGTAATCCCACTATTGGATTCTGCTCAGTGTGGTGATTTCAAAAACGTTATTATTATTGTTCCTAGGGATGGATTTGATGGTAAAAAAACATTTTTTATATTAAGCAAATGACTTACATAAGTAGCCCAAGTGGATGTGCCCAGTGCCGTTGGAGCCCGGCCACGCCGCTACAGTTGGAGCTCAGGACCGCCCACCTCATTATTATTCACTTCACTGCTTCCAGCAGACTCGCTCCGTCACCTTTGTAATCCCGCGCAGGCGCAGTACCTAAAGCGGTGTGCGCCCGTGCGGTCTCCTGGCATCGGCCTCAGCGAAGTTACTGCGCATGAAGTGAATAATAATGAGGTGGGCGGTCCTGGGCTCCAACTGTAGCGGCGTGGCCGGGCTCCAACGGCGCTGAGCACATCCCCTTGGGCTCCTTATGTAAGTCATTTGCATAATATAAAAAACGTTTTTTTTACCATCAAATCCATCCCTAGGAACAATAATAATAATAACGTTTTTGAAATCACCACACTGAGCAGAATCCAATAGTGGGATTACCTTAATAGGCCAAATCCTGGTGACAGAATCCCTTTAAATAGACAGACTGACTGATTACAAGTTTGAACCTGTGATGCTAATTACAGGACATACCTAGGCACACCTAAGACACCACACATGTCCGTATGGTCAGATTTTTTTCAGGGGTATGATCATTTTTGTTTCATTAGTTTGTTTTTTTTAAATTATTCTGTTGAGCCACACTTCAAAAGCAATGTCTGATTTTCATTAGCTGATTTTCAGTACATTTTAATTCATTATGAATTTTTTCAGTTTCGAGTTATTTCAGTGACCAGGGTGGGTTTTTATTTAGTTAATGGAAGGGTACCAACAATTTTGTCTACATGTGTAAAATCACTCCCCATGCCATACAAGTCCATGACACGGACAACACTTTACTTTCCATTATCATTGAATTACATTGTATATAGCCCCAAGCTCTTCAATGGAGCTGAGCTTCAAAACCCGCTGTAAGTCATGGACATGGGTGGCGCTGTTTTTGAAAGAAACCCATCTCAGTGCCTCTAAATGGCCAGAGAGGCTTTTTTTAATGTGGGGTCTGAATAATATAAATTGCTGCACACTTTACATAATACAAAACGTGGGGGTGAGTTTAAAGGGGTCGTACAAGATTGAGATATTGATGACCTTTCCTCAGGATAGGTCATTACTATTAGATCGGAGGGGGTCTGCTCTCCAGAATTCAAATGCCTACTGGCACAGAGACAGGTATTAAATAGAGTAGGTTCCCACCTGGAATGAGGTCACCTTGTCGTGGTGGGTGGGTACAGATATTTTTTAATCAAAATATATTAGCTAAGAACCTCATATTTATCATATCAAATGTGGTATTAGTTTATACACTATTCACAAAAAAGTTAGGGATATTTGGCTTGTGTGGTAAAATTTCAGGATGAACCTAAAATGCCCTCTAACCTTTACTTAAGGTGACCTTCTCTAAACTTTTGAAATTATATGTCTAACTGTTCAGTGTTCCAGTATTTTTTGCACAACCTGCTGTTCTCTAACAAGGAGCTTAACAACAACATTCACAATAAGTGTTTGATCCATGAATCGCCCAATCAATTTCCTGGTTCAATTAGAATTGGTATTTAAACAGTCCTCCTCATCATGCTGTTCACATTTTGACATCATGAGACCAAGACGACACCTAACACTTGATCAACAGTACCTCACAATTGCAATGCTTCAAGCAGGATGTTCTCAGACCAAAGTGGCCACTGAGCTTTGATTGTCACAGAGTGTCATCAGCAGGTTGTATCAGAGATACAGAGAGACTGGAAGAATCACAGAAAAGCAGAGAAGGGGACGTCCTTTAGCCACATCCCACACTGATGAACGCTTCATTGTCAACAATGCCCTGCGTAACCGAATGATGAATGCCACACAACTCCGGGCACATTTAAGGGAGATGATAGGTACGCAAGTGTCACATCAGACCATTCAAAACTGTTTACATAAGCGTGGTCTGCGTGGTAGACGACCTGCAAGGGTACCTGACCACAGGCATCATCACCTTGCATGGGCCAGAGAGCATCTACGCTGGATGAGGGACCAGTGGTCCTCAGTGCTGTTCACTGATGACAGTCGATTCACTCTGAGCAGAAATGATGGCCACCAGCAATATTGAAGACATCAAGGAGAGCGCTTTGCATTAGCCACTGTTGTCACCAGATGAGTCTTTGGTGGTGGTGGTGTTACAGTGTGGGTTGGTTTGTCTAGTCAATACAGAACTGCCCTACACTGTGTGAATGGTACAGTGACAGCCCATACTACGTGAATTAGCCCAGTCATTGTGCCTCTGCATGAACAACACAGGCCTAATCTCACCTTCATGGACGACAATGCTCCAGCTCATCGAGATCACATCATTAGGGAACGGCTGCTGGAGACTGGGGGACCTCAAATGGAGTGGCTGCACTTTCTCCAGACCTGAATCCCATTGAAAACCTATGGGATCAGCTGAGTCTCTGTGTAGAGGCTCATAACTCTGTACCCCAGAGCCTCAATGACCTGAGGGCCGCCCTTCCAGAAGAGTGGGATGCCATGCCTCAGCAGACAATAAGTCGACTTGTGAAAAGCAGGATAGATCACTGTTCTAAGAAACATATTCTACAATTTTCAAACCAGCACCCGGATCTGAATACTTTTGTAACTGCATGCATTTAAATGTATTATAGCTACCGAGTTTTCAATGAAATCTTTCTGTATAGCGCCACCTGCTGTTTGTTCTTTTTCTAATTTCTTTGTCCCGCTCATTGAGACAGAAGCATGAGCTCCATTTTCATTTTTTACATTATGGGTTAACCCCTTTAAGGATTGTTAGGTGGCAGTGCTACCCTCCCTAATCAGATTAGGACCCTTTTTGCATCAGTGACCAGAGGTCAGAAAAGAATCTGAAGTGTAGAGTCCTGACTCCTGACCAAGTTTTCACCTCCAGTAGAAGAGGAGATAATCCCAACTAAGACTGGGCCCCCTCTTGTCCTGGGCCCCATAGCAGTCACATGGTTTGCCGCTATGGTAGTTACGCCCCTGATTCCACATGTGTGACCACTGCTCCATTCACCTCCTCCTCACTGAGATGAGGGGGCTTAGGACCACTTCTAGTGATCGGTGGGGTTCTATCAAAGGCCAGTCCCTTAAAAGAAACTAATATTTACTAATATTTAATATTGCGAGTCTCAGGAAGTAAACGTTAGATTTGATCTCATCCGATATCTGACCTCTCTCTATCCATGTTATGCTTCCATTATGCACCCAGTCCCCTTATTTTGATGGACAGTGTATTAGGAGGTGAGACAAATAGTACCTGACATCTGTGTCCTCACGCTTGCCTATCACCTTCACTTGCAAAATCTCTAATTTCATAAACCGCTTGTTATTGATCCTTATCTTACTTCCAGAGACAACATATCTTTGCTTCCACTCCACACAGAGTCATATATTGGTAAAATGCTAAAATATAAACCTCAAGGTGCTACAAATTAACCCTGAACGTTTCACTCAAGATTTTGAGGTTTCCATGTAGTAGGCCAGTATTGCTCTCCTTGTCCACAGCTCTACCTGTATAAAGTTCAGTGATCCAAGAGCCGAAGAGCAGAACCTCATAAGTTCAGAACCAGTTTTTATGGTCTCATCTTACTAGAAGTCAATGTGTATTATGTCCACAGCTACAAAGTTCTACCATCGAACCAGGAGACCACTGCAGCCACCACGCGAATGGAGGGGCTGTAACGCAACTCAATGCAGAGAGCACATCCCAGTGAACCTCTGCCTCCAGTGCATTTGCAGGTGAAAAATCTGACAGAATAAAAGGTTATATTCTCACTAGAAACTAGCATATCAATTGTGAATGAACCTGATTTGTTACTAAATTTGTTACTAAAAATTCTTTTGCCAAAAATATCTAGTTTTTCAGCAAATCACTTTGGATGAATCACACACAAAATGTCCGTAGCCATTTTACTGTGAAAATGTGAGGGAAACAGGGCAGGGAGGATGAAGATGGAGAATCACATGAACCTGTTAGAGATGGGAGCCAGTCCACAGCCACTCTGATTGGCTGAGAGACAGCTTGTGGGCCAATCGGGGGAAGCATATTGGCAAGTCCATAAATCTCTCCATAGTGCATATCATTTGCTCTCAGAGGCTATCATACCAAGGTCTAAAGCGGGTCCCATATGTTGCTGAGCTTGACACTCAGAACAGAAACGTGTTTGTTGCCCCCTTTCTTTGGCAAACTCCTCTGGTTAGCAAACCATGCTGTTACCGGGAGCAAATGTGAACCTACTTTACCAACTAACTGGTTTGGATTTGGGGTAACTCTAAGAGCAATATCCTGGCATTGGCCTGGTTTTCACCCTTTAAGCCCTTATACAAGGAATCTGGTCTTTACCTCTTGAGGTGATTGCCTCAGGCAGCACCAGGGGGGGCAGCGGAAGGGCCACGGGCAACAATCGCTTTCATTCTGGCAAAGGGGTTAGTTTAAGAAATTGGCATGGGGGGGGGCGCCATTTCAGTTTTCGCCTCAGGCAGGAGAAAGGCTAGGTGCACCGCTGGGCTGACCTACAGGGTCAGAGAAAATAATGCAAAGCACTGAAGGATCAGGCAATAAACATACAGGATGCAGTCCAGTAACAGGCCAAGGTTAGGGCAGACCGTGTATAGTTAATCTGAGAAACAATGGGGCCAAACTTGAAGCAAGCTAAGGTCAGGGCAGTTGGCTAGGAGTCAGAGTCGGTGGTCAGGCTGGAGTTCGCTACATGTGTAGTCAGACAGAGAATAACACCTTTACTGATAACTAGAGACTAGGTAACCTAAAGATCAGGCACACTTCCCCTGGGGAGGACACCTTAAGAACAGAGAGACAACCAGCCATTGGCTCAGAAAGGTTTTGGACGGAAACAGGGACTGAGAACGGCGAGGGCACACACTAGATGGAGGAGGCCTGAAGGCCTAGACCATACACATAGGCCACATCCTAGTCAATAGACATATGTCCGGTGATCAGTTGATCCATGTGGGTCCAGCTTCTGAAGTTCCCCTAGGCTAAAGTTTGTTAGTGTAGTATTAAAATCTAACCATGCATATGAATGCCCACCATGTAAAACATGATCTGGCAGGGGTCCCCCAGAGTGGGAACCTACAATCCGGTTCCTAGAGGGGGTGGCAAGTGCTAATATAGTAAGTGGTCAGGGATATTTCTAAATACCCTATTAATTAATTCTGGTGATTCACATCAGGGATATAGATATGGGAGAGCTGGTAGGCTAGGTGCCCTAGGTACTAGATGCCAGGGGATGCACGGATATGCTGCTCTGCATTGGCAATGATTTACATACAATATGATTTACATACACGGCTAAGGCAGTGAACTTAATTTTTGCCATGAGTACAGGAAAGCTTAGCTATGACTTGTTCCTATCAATTAGCCAGGGTGTTTTTCACTTTGGAGGACTGGAAATCTCAGTGCATTACATGGATTCAATATATGAATTGTGTTATACTCCATTTCCCCTGTGGTGGCGCTGCAGGGGAATTGAACACTTACTGATCAGATTGCAGCTGATCTCTAGTGATCAGCTTATTTTCTGGGCTCATTGTCAGTAGCAGAGATTAGGACTTTTGGAAGGGACGTAATAAAAAGACACCAATGGAATAATTCCTCCACGGGAGCACAGACTATGGATGTTTTACATAAAGTAATGTCAGCTCTATACTTTCTATCTCCTATAAAGTTCTGAGACAAGAAATAATTTTTGGCTGTGGCATAATCCAAAATATGCCTGCTTTGGAAATCTGTCGATGGATGAGGAAAAAAGACAGCTGTTCTCTGAAAGCTGACAGTGTCAGAAGTTAACAGGATTTTGCCCTCGTCTGGAAACTTAAGCCGCAGATCGGAAGGTGTTTATATGATATCACACTTTGAGTGACAACTGCCAATAGTGGAGAGATGAAGGTGAGATGGGTATAGATTTTTTCTTTTTTTTTTTGTATGACTGTACATTGCTGCTTCTTCTACATCACGAGCTGTCATTTCAGAAAAAAACAAGGCAATTTCTACAAAGGCAAAAAGTTTAGAAGAGATTTATAAAAATATTTAATGCAATGTTACTTATATTTTATATTATGGTTTTGAAGATATTACGGTATATTTTTTCATATGTTTTGCAATAGGTCAAAAGGTCTACAACTCTGTTTACATTAGCGTCATGGTTTCTGTTATAAAAAGAAGCCATGACCCAATGTCGGATCAATTGTCAATGGACACCGTCGACGTATAATGGGTCTGTCATCAGGAAGAATGGCATGCGTCACTGGTCTTCCCATGAAATACGATGGACTCTGCCATGGAGGCACCTAACTGAGCCTAAAACACCCCGGACCCTGAAAGGGTTAAATAAGAAACAACATTTGTAGCAATAAATAAATGAATAAATAAATAAATAAACAAGACACTTTTGTTGCAAAATAGCTTTAATTCCCATTAAAGGGGTTGTCTCACTTCAGTAAGTGGCCTATATTGTGCAAGCACGACCACCACTGATGGATTGCAGGGTGGTCTGTAACCATGGAAACGAGCAGTGTATAATGTGATGGAAAAATGAATCCAGCCAGCAAAGGAGGCAATATGGACAATCCCAATACATTAGCAAGTGCCTTGTATTAACTTTCTCTACATGATAAATGCCACTTACTGAAGTGAGAGGACCCCTTTAAGTGACTCTGTTTCTTCCTAAAGGGGTATCCTGCTTTGAGTAAAAAATTTGTTATCAAAGGGGTCGTTCAAGATTTTGATATTGCTGGCTTATCATCAGGGTAGGTCATAAATAGTGCTGAGTGAATCAAGCTCTTTGGATCCTAGATCCAAAGTCGATTTGTTCAAAACTTGTATGGAGCCAGATCTGTGTCTATATAGCATGCATATGTATGGGCTCCGGCGAGGGAAATTAGTTATTTCTGAAGTCTTGCGGGACTTCGGTAAGTAACTTTGGGAATTGATTTTTTTTAACTTTAGAACCATTTGAAAAAATAGATCCGAAGTCAGCTTCGGTACTGAGGTACCAGTCGGTACCAAAGTTGACTTCTGATCCGTGTTTTGAAATGGTTTTAAAGTTTAAAAATAGATGGCCAAAGTCTTGCGAGACTTCGGGAATAACTCACTTTACCTCACCGGAGCCATACATTTTAATGCTGCACAAAGTTTGGAGCGAATCAAGTTCGGATCTAGGATCCGAAAGTTGATTCGCTCAACACCATTTATCAGTATATGATCAGTGGGAGTCTGACTCCCCGCACTCCCGCCAATTAGTAGTTTGAAGATATTGTATCTTCCTAGGCCAGTGACGTCACATTCATCGATCACATGACCTAGGTGCTGCTCAGTCCCATTCAATTGAATGGTGCTAGGCTGCACTACCTGCAGTACCTACCTCAGCCACTATTCAATGTAGGGCGCTGTGCTTGGTTAAGCTGTCTCCTCACACAGGTGATTGGTTGGGTGTCGGACACCCACAGATCAGAAATTAATGACTTATCCTGAGGATAGGTCATCAATATTACACCCCTTTAATGAAACTTTATATAATTTCTGCATCAATTCTTCCATTCTTCAAGATCTCTGCATGCTGTTCTTCAAGAGGAACATTCACAAGGAACAAAAAGCTGTCCTAGTCATGTGATGGACACACATTGCTCGGTACACGACACTATTATTGAACACCTGCGACAGCAAGCAGAGATCTTGAAAACTGTGAGGAATCGATACAGAACGTCTATTGGAAAATTGCAGAACTTTTCATAATACAAAGATAACCTTTGTTTCCTGAAATTGGAAAGAATTTTTACATTACAGATTCAGGGGATGTCATATAGAAAAAAAAGGCAACATAGTCATTCAATATAAGCAATTAAACTGCAAATTAAAAGTGACCAATCGGGAGAGATCAGCGATGACATGAAAGCTCGCATTTTAAGATTAATTTATCTAGATACGGTCGGCGGCCGCTCCACTACACGTTTATTTATCTGCGCTTTGTAAGATGTGTGGCACTAGGGCTTGTGCTAAAATCTAAATTCTATCACTTCAGATGATTCCCTTTTAATTATGTGTGAATCATACGACGAAATCAGGCAGCGCGTTTTTTGTTGTTGCGAACGGCCTTTCAAATTTTAATACAGAGGGAGCGTAATAATGTTTATCTCCAGTATGGAATTTCTTCTTTGAGAAGTCTAAAAACATTTGAAAACATTCCTTATCTCTAAAGTGCCACCTTTTCCCAGGTCATTAGTGTTTTTTTTCTCTTTTTTTTTTACGAAATGTAGTTGCTGGAAGACTTCAATTTGCGGTTGAAACTGTGAGCATTTCATCATCGACGTCTCCAACCAGACTGCGCAGAATGATTCTGGACAATTAAATGGTCTCTAAATTTATAGGAAATGTTTTTATTTCTCTTCTTTTTTTATTTTTATTAAAGGGGTTGTCCCACAATCACAGGTTATCATCTATCCATAAGAGTCCGATCACTGGGACCCCCACTCATCATGAGGACGTAGGTTTGAAAGGAGGAAAGGTGACGGATGAGCACTGCCTCTCCTTTCAAATTCTATGGGTCTTCTGAAGATAGCCGATCGATGTACATGGCTATCTCCATCTGTTCCATCTAAATTAAACAGTATCAATGAGTAGGTGCAACCTTTCCTCATAATCATGGGTTCCCAGTCACCAAACACTTGTCACCAATCCTGTGGTGTTTGCAGGACAACCCTTTTAATTTCTTAACATCCCACCTATTTTGGATCTTAACAACCTACTATTTTTATTTTTTTTTTTATTTTTATCTTCCTCCTACTCTATGTATTTTGTATCTTGACAGTTGAGGATTTATTGATGAACTTTTATTTATTTTTTAGGGAATGCAAAATGGCAGTGTTGCGTGAACACCGGGGCTAAGCAGGGGTGCACCTAGCCTTTCTGCTGTCTGAGTCAAAAACTGAAACGTCGCCCCACCCTCCCCATTTTATTGACCTAACCCTTTTGCTGCAATAAAAGCCCTCATTGCGCATGGCCCTTCTGCTGCCCCCTATTGCCCCTAACTGCTGCTGCCTGAGGCAATTGTCTCACCTGGACTCATTGGTGGTGCACCCCTGGGGCTAACAGCAGATGAGTGTATTATTTCTTTTTAATTGGACATGTATGCTAACCATTGGGTATGTCTGCTTCTAGGCTGAATAACCCCTTTAAATTCATAGAAAGGCAAAACAACCATTGCCATTTGTCTTGATTTTTGGGTAAAAATATACTGTACTTCTTGACTCCAGATAGAAAATCAATATAAATCTTTAAATTACCCATCTCTGTAATCTAATACATATACCTCATAATTATATCTCTTTCTAAAAAGACATCTAGGCTCTTTTAAATAAATTTAGTAAAGTGACCATCACTTTAGGACGGGGTATCTCATAGTCTCACTGCTCTTATAGTAAAGAATCCATTAGAGATGCCTTCTTTCCACTAGATGCACATTCCTCGTAATGCTATGTTTTTCTAAAAAGAAATCCAGGCTCTTTTAAATAAATGTAATGAATCAAAGTAACCATCACCTTAGGGAGGGGTATCTCATAGTCTCACTGCTCTTACAGTAAAGAACCCATGTCTATGTAAGCCGTGTACCAGGGTGGGCTCCCCAGGATACAGCGAAGTCACAGACAAGGAAGGAGACTCCAACTCACATTGACAAAAACAAGATTTTACTAAGTATTTAACGTTTGTAGGAAGGAAATACCCCAAGCATATATACATACACTCAGCTAGAGGCTGAGGCACTTGTGTTACACAGCACGGTGCTCTATCAGTGTCGCCCAGGCTTCTCCACAGTTTTGCCTATCTGCAGGTTATAGTAACCCAGCAGCTATACCTTTTAATACCCTAATCTCCACGAACAATTCTGTAAGTGTGGTTTAGGAGCGCCGGCGGTATAACACAAACGCTTACAAACTTAACCAATCAACACTAAACCTCAGAAAGAGTATAACTAGTTGTTTGCCACAGTAAACCCCACTTCTGTAGCAAGATAGCCTGCCTGCAAACCACCTGTCTAATCTACAGGCTTTTACCCAGTAGCTACTGAATTGGCGCCAATAACATAATGCGGTGCGTGCACGGTTACCCACTGTGTCTGCACAGTGGGCCTCAGTTCTTTCATTGACCCGGGTCCGTTGGGTACCTTAACTTTCAGAAGTATCTGGTAGAGGATCTCATCCGGCAACCACGCAGTCTCACTGACGCTTCCACTTGTCCTCTCAGCAGGGCTCCTGATGGTAGTTCTTCTAGTCTGTAATATTGCAACAGTCTCTGTTCCAGATCTCCTTGCAGAGTCTTGCTCCCTTAGGGAATAGTCTCACTTGTGGATCACACTAGGAAACACAGACAGTAGCTCTTTCTCCTCTTCCTCTTTGCAGCACACTCTCAAGATGGCTGCCACACACTTCTCCAGTCTGAAGCTCCACCCCCGCCGAACAGGATCTCTTGGTCATTGCTCCAGGGATCTATAGTCTTTCCTGTGGTAAACAGTGACATCTTGTGGCCAAAAATGAAATGTCAGTTTAATAACAACTATATTTACAGGAACAGGTGCATTCACAGAATGGAGGCTGTTTCACCACCTTACATCTATATGGACAAAGATGCCTTCTTTCCTCTAGATGCAGACTACTAAAAATACAATGACTCTCTAGAAAGAGATCCAGGCTTTTTTAAATAAATGTAATGGATTCTTGTGACCAGACAGGGGTATATCATAGTCACACTGCTCTTACAGTAAAGTATCCCTTGGAGATGCCTTCTTTTATGTAGATGCACAGTCCTAGTAATACTATGGGTTTCTAAAAAGAGATCCAGGCTCTTTTAAATAAATGTAATGAATCAAAGTAACCATCACCTTAGGAAGGGGTATCTCATAGTCTCACTGCTCTTACAGTAAAGAATCCATGTCTATATGGATGGAGATACCTTCTTTCCTCTCAATGCACACTACTAGAAATGATATGGTTTTCTAGAAAGGCATTCAGGCTCTTTTAAATAAATGTAATGAATTCTTGTGGCCATCACCTTAGAGAGGGATATATTATAGTCTCACTGCTCTTACAGTAAAGAATCCTTAATGGAGACATCTTTATCCTAGATGCAGTAGATATATCTTCCACATTGCTACAAATTTATGTATAAATAAACATTATATACATCTCTCTTGTCTCTTTTACGTTGACCTAATTACTGTGTACAGTGAAGACCTTGGAGAAAGAAGATTCCAGAAGCTCTGACCATCTCCTTCTGGATGGAACTGGGACTGCAGTGGTGTCACTACCATGTGATGTATTGGCAGTCTCTTCAGCCTTGTGATGGCTGGTATATTGTATGGTAATGACTTTAGATAACATAGAAGAACGGCTGGCCTAAGGCAACTTTTTGTAGGACATGCACTTTAAAGAGAGTCCACTCCCTTATCCATTGAGTCAGCAGTACTGTATATTACACTCTTCCTTCTTGCTTTCATGCACTTTATGAGCGTATTACAAGGTGCCCTAACAGCTCCTTCTTTTTAATTTTGTACCTAAAAGGCTATCTTGATATCTACAAATTCCCCCCTTTACAACCCCCTCTTGTGTTATAGAACTTAATGTACACATATAAATTTGTGCTCTTTTTAACGTAATGTGCTTGGCTTAACATTTGTCTATAAAGTTATATCCGTGTTTATCTATTTTATGCTTCCCAAACTACGATTTTTTTCAAAGTACACCTGCAGATTTTTATCTTTGTGTTTTATCATCTCAAACCCCCTTTTGTATCAGCAGTTTTCCATTCTCCCATGAAATGCGGTGAGATCTCCAAGTGGCTGAGGACATATGATCTGTCTCGGTATGGTCTATTGCTTATGGCAGGGATGGGCATTTAAAATGAATGTTATTCTGGCCTCTTTCTCTTCAATTCCCTTTCCAGATGCTCTACATATTTTACGGCAGAATTAGAAAGTGGCCGTTGTAGAATATCATAAAAATGTGCCCGTTCCAAGGATCATAAGCGGTTGATGATAATGTTGTTCTATCCAGTTAATGTAAAGAAGAACATATGCAGGATGTTTGGATCTAGAGGACAAGATATGCCGGTTGAATTATAAAGTAAGAATCCAACAAAATAAAATTGAGAACATAAAGATTGCATTATCATATCTCAAACATCGAGCCTTTAATACCTTGCAAGGGTTTTCTGTTTTTCACAACTCTAAATGATATTGTAAACCCCCCAAAAGGCTGAGGGTATTTTTGTTGGGACCATCTCATTCGAAGTACCAAGGTTCATGTGAATTGACTCACTGATTCACTGAAATGTGAAATTTTTCTTGTCTATGATAGCTACTGTTGAACTTAAATTATGACATTCAGTTTTTGCAAGCCTACTCATACAATACACCAGAGAGGGTATCTCTATGTAAATTGTTTGGTTTGTAATGCTACTGTTATGTTTTGCTATGCCATGTTCTGGTACACCAGCAGATGGTGTATGGGTGGCACTGGGGATGGAGTTGACCACTCTATTCTCCTCCCCTCTTGATAGGAGTAGGCTGGTCTGACTTCCTGTCAGGAGAGGAGAACTACTGTAGTAAGTTAGTGAGGAGACAAGGAACGCGTCGATCAGCTCCTTCTCCATAGGACCTTGGGACCAGAAATTGGCTCATCTGTGAGGAACACTGCTCCAGGGAAAGAAAGGTCCAAGCCCTGGAGAAAACTATCAAGCTGTGGCATTCCAGTCATCAGAGTTATCAGCTTCCACAGCTTTACAGACCCTGCTACAAGGTGAGGGAGAACAAGTTAAGACACCCGTCACCATAAGCTGATTCAGACAAACATGACATACTGTATTACGTAGTGGACACCTACAGCAATGGGTGCCAGTTTTATTGCTGTAGTGAAGGAGAATCAGGACAGAGATACTTTGTCAGCTAGCATACTTCTGATTGCCATCAATTGCCATCTAACCAGCCACCATACCTTATCATCTGGTGACAGAAACAGTGCTTTGTACTGCTGGATGTACCCCAAATTATTCTTTGCGCTCAGTAAGGACAGCTGATTGATGTTCTCCTAGGTATGCCTAATTCTTTCACACCTTTTGACTGCACCAAAACTCAGGGAGCAACAGCCTGAAGAAGTACACCATGACATCAACTTCACATCAGGGTATCTACCACTCTCATCCTCTGCACCAGTTCCTCAGGCCATGCTGCACTTATTTTTGTGGTACACTGTGAGTATTTAATGGGGCTAAATCTACTGCAAGTGTGTTTTCAGATCTTGACAGTAGAGTGAGAGAGAATAGAGACAGAAGAGGTCCCCTTTCAATTAGCAAAACATATAGATGCTGTAATAATACTAAACTACTGGGTACAGAAGCTCTCACATAATGGCCACCAGACTCCTAATTACGGGTAGCTTTCTTATTTGGGATCTGATGGGGCATCTTGAAGGGATCTGTTTCTGTGACAATATCGGTTTAAGCCCAACAATAACTTTTATATATATATAGGATCTCTCAATTAGCATGAAAGAGTAAAGGTGGTCAATAAGTGGACATTAGATGAATATTGATCCAGCTCATGGAGTATCAGCAGGACCAGCTGACCATTCAGAAGGCAAATTATGGGTATTGGATTTCAACACACCTGATCTTTTGGTCCTAGAAAGATAAACATGCATATGTATGAGGAGGAGGGGAAGGGATCGGGAGGTAGAGTATTTGGCCAAATAAGCCTTCAGCAGACACCCATGTTAAGTCTATGACCACCTTAAAGGCTATGTGTACCTTTGGGGGCAATTTTTTTTATTAGCGCATTGTACTAATGAGCTAAAATCATTTTCTCAATTGGTCTTTTCTCTGTACAGGGCTGAGATGCTCTACTAGTAGAATCTGAATTTTCTCTTTGCTTTGCTTTTAGCCTCAAATGAGTAAAATGCAATCATAAAAAAAATTAGCTCCCGAAGAAGTACATAGCCTTTAAAGAGGTTATCCAATTTCTGAAACAGCCCCCCCCCATGTGCTGGGCCCTCACAGGTAATATATTTACCCTGCTCCCTGCGACGCTCCTGGTCACCGCACTGCCGCTGCTGCTTCTCCCTGCACACGGATGAAAACACCCATTATCGGGGGGGGGGGGGATGGGAGCAGCCAATGGCAGGCGGGGACGGGGACAAGCCTCCTTAGCGTCACCTGTTGTTTTCATCTATCTTCAGGGAGAAGCAGCAGTGGCGGTGCGGGGACCAGGAGTGGCATAAGGAGCGGTATAAGTATATTACCTGTAAGGGGCCCGGCACACGGAGGGGGCTGTTCCAGAAATTGGATAACCACTTTAAGTGTCACTGACTATAGACATCTGCAACCTTAGTTCATATGCAGGGTGCCAACTGCAGTAGAGGTGGATATTGACAGCAGAGAGGCACCCTGTGCAAGTACAATGTATGGGCTTTTTGTTTTTCAGCTTTTGAGGGTACTAGCCATAAACCACCTCATGGCTTCCGAAAATCTCTCAATGCTGTGCCAATATGAGGGGTGTTTAATAAGTTATCTACTTGAATAAGAAAACCAAAATTTTCGGAGAAAATTTAAATGTAATTCCCCTTGACTTCAACACACTTATTCCACTTCGCCCCAAGTGATCGGATACCCTCAGAATAGGGAAGACTTCTTGCTGCTGCATGAGCCCAGTTACCACCTCTTCGACTGAATTTCTTCAGGTTCCAAAAGAGAACGTGATCACTAGGAGCCATGTCTGGACTGTAGGGTGGATGGTTAAGGTCCATGAAGCAGCATTCCGTGATAGCAGCTTGTGATTTGCGAGACTTGTGACCTGGCGCATTGTCATGAAGCAGCAACACACCCGCCGGCAACCTCCCATGGCATTTCTCGTTTTTGTTTCTGATTGCCTCACATAATGCCTTAACTGTTGAAGCATTGGTGTCTCCAGTAATTGTTGTCTTGTGTGGCATTAATTCTAGTAAAAAAAATACCTTCTGTATCCCAAAAAACTGTTGCCATGATCTTTCCAGCTGACTGCTGCACATGAAATTTCCGTGGAGCTGGAGACCCCTTGTGCTTTCATTACATGAACTCTTGTTTGGTCTCAGGATCATGGTGATGGACCCAAGTTTCATCAAATTAATAGTTTGAGAACTGAGAATAGAAGTCTCCTGGATTTTCTCTAAGCATGTCTAAGTTCTATTGGCTAAATTGCTGGCTACAAGTTATTTGCTCAGGCATCATTTTTGGCACCTACCAGGAACTGACCTTTGACATCATCAAAACATCAGGAATAATACTGAAAACTGTGCCAACTGAAATGCCTAATTTGTGAGCTATAACACTGACTTTGACCTGACAATCTTCCAAAAGCATGGCCTCCCCTTTATGGCACATTTCCTATGAAGATGCTTCGACAGGTTGCTCTGAATGGGGGTCATCTTCAAGTTGATTCCCTTCCCCATTTAAACTGCTTGGGCCAAAACTTTACTTGGTAGAAAGAAGGTGCATAAACAACGTATACAGCAACTATCCTTTCATGAAATTCTTTAGGATTGTTTTCTTCCCTTATACAGAATTTAACCCTTTCATGACCGGGCCTGAATGCCCAGGCAACTTTTTGTGATTTGGGCACATGGTGGTTTAGTGACCCTAATTTTTTTTTTTTATTTGTTTGAATACCAAAATAATTTTTGTAATTTTTTTACTTGACACTTAGGACTTTTTATTAGAATATTTTTTTTTTAAGATTTTTTTTATATTTTTTTAGGTTTAATTTGGATGAAAACCACTAATTCTTATTAAAAAGTAATTATTTTTAATTATAGATTTTTATATTTTTAAATATAAAAACTGACACACAAATTAATCCACAGGAGCCCCAGTTACAGGGGAAAAAAGCCCCCTTTGGGGGCACTAGACACAGGCAGAGCTGATCAGGGTCTCCTTAGACCCTGCAGCACTGCTCTGGCCCCGAGACACCCAGCGGTCACGTGACCGCCGGGACTAACACAGGAAGCGGCTCTGCCGCTTACTTCCTCCTCCAGCATGGCCGCAGGTACCATTCTTCTCCTGCACAGGAGAAGGCAGAAGCGGTAATAAACTGCTCCTGTCTTCTCCTCAGGGTCCCCGCTCTGTCTGTGAGCCGGGACCCGACCTGCTCCTGCTATATTGCGGGAGCAGGAGCTTTAATCCGCTGCCTGCACGTGTATATACGCACTATCTGCACGGGGCATGTGCAGATAGGATGTATATACACAGATGGCTGATGTTAAGGGGTTAATCATGGAACGAAGCTCTAAACTTTCCTTCCAGACCAGCACTGTACTGCACTTGCCATTCTTTCACTTCCAGTGCTTTCATCAGACTGAACTGCTACTGTGTGTGTTGCATGTCCAAACATGTTCCAACCTGCAAGGACAAGCTCAGCTCTCTGACAGAACATGACATGGGTTTGAAAAAGTTTACCACCGTACATGTGACCTAATAGACAGTAGGGAGGATTATTATTATTTTTGAGGGTGTCCACCCCTAAAGTAGTCTCTTGGGCTCTCATTTGGTTGTGTGCAATCCTATGAACCTCCTCATTCATGATGCTTTTGATGACCCAAGCAATAACATACCTCCCAACCGTCCCGGATCCAGCGGGACTGTCCTGGATTACAGTGGAAGTCCAGATGTCCCAGTATGGGGGAGGTATGTCCCGGTTACTGTTGTCTGTATTGTGATGAAGCAGAGAGCCGGCATCGGCTCACTGCTTCATCCATAATCCCTCCCGTCCCCCCTGCAGGCTCTCTGTTCCACCCTTGTGCTTTCTATACCGTTAGTATGGGCGGGGGTCGGAGCCAGCTGTCAGTCAGCCTTGGCACCGCCCCCTCAAGACTAGAGAAGATCTCCTGCTGGTGATGCTGCTAGGAAGAAGGAAAGTATATGGTTTTTATTTTTTTTATTTTTCTGTGAGTGGCACAATATAGGCATATTACTGGGGGCACATCATTAATGGGGAGCACAGTATGGGCATATTACTGGGGGCACAGCATTACTGGGGGCAAAGCATTACTGGGGAGCACAATATGGGCATATTACTGGGGGCACAACATAAACTGGGGAGCACAATGTGGGCATATTACTGGGGGCACAACATTACTGGGGGGCACAATGTGGGCATTTTATAGGGGGCACAGCTGGGCATATTACTGCGGGGCACAGCTGGGCATATTACTGGGGGCACATAACTGGGGAATAATTGCTATGTGGGACAGTAAGAGGACTGGGTGGGATTAGGTGTATAGTTATGGGCGGAGTTAGAGGCGTGGTCTAGTGCCCAAAAACATTTGCAGCACAATTTGTCCCTCTTTCTCCGTCTCCAAAGTTGGGAGGTATGCAATAATAATTGCTCCTGTAAGACTTCATGGGGGAGGGGGGCATGTTTTCTGAACCCTGGTCTAGAATTTATCATTTATAACCTGCCACAAGACAACCACGTAATAGGTCAGACTGTTGTGCTTTTCGCTGTAAATGGCTACCAGCGAATCTGAGGTTTTGCAGCGTCCATCACTCCAGAGACGTTGATTTTCAAGCCAAAATTTTGTCGCCACTGAAGCTGTTCTTCTTAGTGCACTCTGGGAATATTGCTGAGTTCCCTGTTATCATGCAAGAAATTGCAAACTGAGGACCTCTGACTTTGTAATTTGTTCTTTATAGACTAGCCTAGAGCCAATAAGCAAAATCAATAGTCTTTGCTCAAAAGTAAGCAAGTGTCAGTGTGTTATGTGACAGGTGAAGATACGTGTGCTTACCAAAGGGTCAGGGGGCCAAATCAAATTTCTTTCTGAGCTGTTTTGAAAAAAAAAAATGAATCCATTTAAGGAACATTCCTCATTGGAAAATATTGAGGCCGGGAATTAGTACACAGCGGCGCTTTAGTCTCATTTAACAGTGTTTGCGTTTTATATCAACTTGTTCTATAATGTCACGGCGTAGAAATGATGTGAGAGGAATAATACCTTTGAAGATATCCTTTCAGTGTAATCTCTTCTGATTACTATAATTTAGTAGTTTTATTTATTTTTTTTATTTTATCTTTTTATATTTTTTTATTTTCATTATATATATAGTAATGTGTAAAAGTTTTAGGCAGGCATGGAAAAATGTTGCAAATTAAAGATGCTTTCTAAAATATAATTGTTGCTAGTTTATTTTTTATTAATTAGCAAAATACAAAGTGAACGAACTAAAGAGAAATCCAAATCAAATCACTATTTGGTGTGACCGTCCTTAGCCTTCAAAACAGCATCAGTTCTTCTAGGTACAGTTTCATAAAGTCAGGGATTTTGTAGTATTATACTCAGGTGTATGATTAACCAATTATACCAATCAGGTGATAATTAGAGATGAGTGAACGTGTTCAAAATAAGCACTGTACCGCTCGGCTCCCCTGGGCTCGCATGGGCGCAGGCAGCCGCTTCCGTCCTCCTGAGACAACACAAGGGGAGGAGGACGGAAGCGGCTGCCTGCGCCCATGCGAGCGCAGGGCAGCCGAGCGGTACAGTGCTCGTTTCGAGCACGTTTGCTCATCTCTAGTGATAATTATCTGCATTTTCATATGTAATGTCAGAAGCTTACCTGTCCGAGCTCCAGCGGCGGAATCCTCAGCCTCAGCACGGGAAAGAAGTGCTGCTGAGTGATGCCCCCTGGTAATATGGCAGCACCAATGCTCTGTTTCTCTCTGCAGCGGGCATGTATTGGGGGAGATTAGCCATGGGTTGATTGCTGAGCTGCTCTATTCCTATGTGCTATTGTTTTTGACTAATGGAGCGCCTATCAGGTGATGATCCAGGGACTTGGTGCTCTATTTAAACCCCTTCCTGGCCATACACCAGTGCCAGTGATAGTCTTGTTTGGGCTCACTAGCTAGGTTTCTAGTTCTTGTTCCTGTGCTGATTTGGATTGCTCGTGTTTTTGTCCTTGGATTGACCTTTGACTGCACTCTGTCTCTAGTGATTTATACTGTACATCCTGTCTGGTTTTGACCTTGGCTCGTCTTTTGACCACTACCTGTCCCTTGTTTTTGTACTGCATTGTCCTCCTGGTTCTGACCCATTTCCATACAACTCTGTCTTTGTGTTGTTTATCTCTAGGTGTTTGTCTGTCTCTGCACCTTATTAGCATAGAGACTGTCGACTAGCTGCGGTCTTCATACCTAGGGCTTGCACTGAAACTAGGTACGGAAAGTGGGCTTGTTCTACAGGCGTTACATATAGGTTGCCATTAGTGATGAGCGAACATGCTCGGCCGAAGTCGCTGTTCGGCCGAGCATGCTGGCGCTAAAGCCCACTCTGTGTTCAGCCGAACACCGGGTGTACTCGAGCGCCATGCTCGAGTCCCCTCCCCGCACGTTAATTAATTAGCGTGCGGGGAGGGATGGCATTCAGTGCAATGCCAGTAACCATGTTAGCTACTGGCATTACACTGATTGGCTGGCCGGGAATGCGTCATCGGGTGCTATATAGCACCCGGTGACGCCCTCCTAGCCAGTGTTAGACAGGGAGAGCTGCTGCAAGGAGGGACAGATAGTGTAGGGACAGAAATGGCTAGGCAGGAATAGAATTTATTTTTAAAACAATTTGGGGCCTTTTTTTAATTTAGGGGACCTTTTTAAAGCAGGCAGCCCCTGCTGGTTTAGTCCCATTGACTTACATTATGCTCGGGTGCTCGGCCGAGCACTCGAGCAAACCCTAGTGCTCGGCCAGAGCACCCAAGCATACAAGCACCCAGGTGCTCGATCAACACTAGTTGTCATTAAGTGAAACAGAAACAGTTGTTTGGGAGACTTAAAACTGGGTGAGAAACAGCCAAACTCTGCTACAATGGTGAGGTTGTGGAAGACAGCTTCATGTCACAAGTCATACACATGTCAAGAATGAGCACAGTGACAAGACACAAGGTAGTTATGCTGCATCAGTAAAGTCTCTCCCTGGCAAAGATTTCAAAGTATATATATGTCACAGACTAGTCAGAAGTTCCACATTTATATATAGCATATATGTATAATGTACGTATTTACATATGTATTGTTGCTTATGTTTTTTTCCTCCCAAGGTTTTGTAAAAAAAAAAATTGATTATTTGAGTACGTAATAAAAACAAAATGTTTGTTTAAAGAAAATCTTGTCCTTTTGACTGATGTTGTTCCAGGTTGCAAGCTCCACTGTTTTTTTGCAGACATTGCAAAAGAATGCACTTTGGTATAGCCCTGCCACAGCCTTTGTTCTCAGTAACATTACCATACAAGTCAATTTGTTTGAACTCTTTGGTTGGACCTACGTGGACCTGCACAATATGGTGGCACTCACAATGTCTAATAGGACATGTGGGGAGAGGGGAGGAAGGAAAGGCCACAGGCAACATTCTAATGTATTTACATAGGCCTTGAATCTGAGAAGACGACCAGAAGACAAGACTGAAGCCTAATGACAAGTCAAGTCAGTGTGAAATTTGAAGTTTTGATTAAAAGTATGCTAAACTCTACAATCATAGCATTTAGGGTACATTCACATCACCGTTTAGCTTTCCGTTCTTCTGATCCGTCAAAAGAAGAGAGAGAGAAAAAAAAAACAGGATCCAGTCTGAGATCCGTTTTTTAGACGGGGAAAATAATCCTGCATGCAGTACTTTTGTTTCCATCTAAACAAACGGATCTCAGAAGCAAATAGCTCAAACAGATGACAACTGATGCAACAGGATGCATTTTTTTTACTGGATCCTGGAAAAAAAAAACGGATCCATTTCAATCCTGTGCATAACTGATTCAACAGGATCCAGTTTTTTTTCTCTCTCTCTCTTCTTCTGACGGAACAGAAGAACGGAAAGCTAAACAGTGATGTGAATGCACCCTTATCTGTAATGCTCATCAAAAAATTGAACAAATTCTATACATGTTCCAGCTGATAAGCAAAAAAAAGACACATTAATTTCTAAAAACTGCAGTTTTGGTATGTTAGATATGCATAATAATATAGTTAGTGAAACATAAATGTCTCATAATTAACATTTCCCTTTTCTATTATATTTTCATGGTCCACTGACTTGGGGATGGGATCCAACAGAACAGGGGATTAGGCTACTTTCACACTAGCATTTTATAATTCCGGTATTGAGTTCCGTCATAGGGGCTCAATACCGGAAAAAAATGCTTCAGTTTTGTCCCCATTCATTGTCAATGGGGACAAAACTGAACTGAAGACAATGGAAGCTCCTGAAAGCATTCCGTTCCGTCTTCAGACTGGAGAACAAACCGCAGCATGCTGCGGTTTTCTCTCCGGTCCAGGCATCCGCACCAAGACTGATCCGGAATGACCCCCAATGCAAGTCAATGGGGACGGATCCGTTTGGTGTGACACACCAGTAATCCGGATCTGTCCTCCATTGACTTGCAATGGGGGGTCATTCCGGATCCGGCTACAGAGATACATATAGACATACATACAGTACATACTCACACATACACACAAACACATACATACTCACATAGTCCAGGCAGGGACGCCGGCAGCATGTCTTCACGTGCCTCCTGCGCGCAGCTATGATGTTTCGCGCAGGAGGCGCGTGAAGACGCGCTGCCGGCGTCCCTGGCTGGAGTATGTAAGTATGTATGTGTTTGTGTGCATGTATGTATGTATGTTCTCTGTGTCTTGTCCCAATGTCTGTGTCAACATGTGTGGGGCCGGACCGCTGCTCCGGCTCCACACATGTATCAGCGGCAGTACGGATCCGTCGGCACCCTTTAGGTGCCGGATCCGTGCTGCCGCTAGTGTGAAAGAGGCCTTAGTGGAGCAATAGTGAGTAATATGTTGCTCATTCATATAACTTCTTGTTGGCAAATAAAAGTTTGCGTGCTGGTGGGTCCAACTGTTCTATCTCAATATCATTAGGGAACAAATTATAATTCACAGCAGATTCACAGCAGCACTGGCTGAGCAGATGATGGCTTCATTGCGTCAATCAATTTTGTTTAGAGTGGCCATTAAATGACTACAAGCCACATTGCACAGAAAAGTACTGCAGGGTGGTGGCATAAAATGCTAATCAGAACCTCTGGGAAATAGTTGAAAATTATGTAGGGAAGACACCCCTCCTTTTTTTTGGACAGTTACTGATTTTGGAGCCATGTTGGGGGGGTTGGGGACTTTAATGAACCCCATGAATCTCTGGGATGGCAGAGGCCACATCAATTTCTGTTCAAAAACTGAGCATTGAGACATGTGGAAGGACCCACTTGTATAAAGATCTCTTGGATTTTTTACACTGTGGAGACCAAGTAAGTCTCTGTCCAGCCAGAGCCAAAGAAGCCTCATGCATGAAAACCTCCACAGATCTGAAGAATAGCAAAGATGAATACAAGAACCAAACATGAAGCCATACTGAAGGAATCCCTTGTAGGAGGTCTCCTGTGGATCTCTGGAATGGTACACACCAAATAAATCCCTGTCCAGGAACACAACATGTAGCCATACTGAAGTAACCTTATGTATAATGATCCTCATGGGTTTCCAAAATGATAGAGACTAAGTACAAGGTACAGGAGAATACAGAAGTATCACCTTGTATGAATTTCTGGAATAGAGTGGACCAAGTGAGTCTATGTACAGAAACTGTATGTGCAGCCATGTTGAATGAGCCTCTTGCATGAAAGCCCCATGTTCTGTACCTCTGGAATGGTGCAAACCAAGTAGGATTGCCAAGTGTCAATACATTCCAGGACAGTCTGTAAAATATGGAACTTTTTCCCTGTGTCCATGAAAAAAAAAATCTGCTTTTAATGTTCTTTGGCTTCATTGTGACCAAGTTAAAGGGGTTGTCCGGGTTCAGAGCTGAACCCGGACATACCCAGGTTCTCACTCCGGCAGTCCTCCTGAACAGGGCATCGGAGCATCTCATGATCCAATGCCCTCCCTTGCCCTGCGCTGGATCGCGCAGGGCAAGGGCTCTTTTGTTTGTAAACATTCGCTGCCGGGCGGAGGCTTCAGCCCGGCAGTGAGTTCGGTGACGTCACTGGCCCATTACCCATTTGAATGGCTAGGGCAGCGCTAAAGCCCGCCCATCAGCGCCGATGATGTCACCGGGCTGACTGCCGGGCGGTCACCGGAACCGGGCTAAATTCCTTTGCCCTGCACTAATTAGCGCAGGGCAAAGGAGGGCATCGGAGCATAGGATGCTCCGATGCCCTGTTCAGGCGGGCTGCCTGGGTGAATTGAAAGGTATGTCCGGGTTCAGCTCTGAACCCGGACAACCCCTTTAATTTCTGTACAGGAACTGAATGTACAGTCATGTTGAAGGAACCTCTTATAAAGTCCTCATGGACTTCCAGAATAGTGAAGACCAGGTCAGTATAATTGTAGGAGTAAGATGAGGGTGCCATCCATCTTAATAAAAACATCATCTTCAGCTTTTTCCCCAGTGAACTCCTAGCAGTAAGTGGTAAGCTAAAAATTGTTCCAAGTATCCATCGTAAGCTGCAGTCAAAATATGGTAAGACATAGACTGACATAGAAATTAATAGCTTGGCCCATGAGCGAAATGAGAATGTGGATACGGACCTACAAAGAACTCACAACAGATCATGCAATTGGCAGAAGATACTGATTGATTTTCTGGCCTCCTGATGGACTACATTTGATTAATACAGTCCACTGGGGCTTGTAAATAGAATTTGATACTAACAAAAGTCTGGCTGCTATTATATACTCCGGAGTGGGAACAGGTGATGGAATATTGAAAATCTACTCACCAGGCTTGATAACCAGATGGACTGTTCGGTTCTTGAGCATGTAAGGGTAAGGGAGTGTAATTAGTAAACCAATTATTTGATAAAACACCCAGCTTATTGTATTCAGAAGAGCTATATGCATCTAATTAGTAAAATGATCATCATTGTGAAGCCTTAAACCTCTTTTCCTGGATTGAAAATTGCTAAATTCTCATTCAGTAAAGTCATACGGAGGCTAAAGCTGCCCATACAATTTAGTTAGCTTTACGCTGAATACTCATGTGGCCAACAGCTATTCCTCTCCATATACATGCACGCTTGACAAACCGTACATGTGTTGTCAATGGAGAGAGGGGAATAAGCTGGTGGCAGATTTCCTTCAGTGCATAAGATAACAATGGCGTTAGGAGGACTCTCACAGATAAGGTTACATGATCATATGGCAGCACCATAGATGAGGTCAGTATGACCTGTTATATAAATGTAAGGGTATGTTGTCTATGTTAGTTTAAGGGGTCTGGTCTAGGATCTGTATTAATTTAGAATGTCCATCTAAGATGTCTGGTCTATTGTCTGTGTTTATTTAGGTGGTCTAATCTATGGTCTTTAGAGGTCTGGGGTCTGTATGCAGTGTAATAACGTAGGGGTCATGGAGGATTTTTTTTTTTTTATGTTTCTATAGACAGGGATCAGCAACCTTCGACAGACAACTCCCAGAATGCTTCATTCACTTCTGTGGGAGTTAGAAGAATAGCCAAGCATGTGTGCATACTGGGAGTTGTAGTTTCATAGCAGCTGGAGTGCCAAAGGTTGCTGATCCCTGCTATAGAGGCAGGGGATAGCTGCAAAAGCGAGAAGCTAAAGATGTTTCAGCATCAAACTCTGCAGGAATCAGGAGAAGTTAACATGGCAGTCAGGGTCAAATGGAGAAGAAAAGAATAAATCTAAATAACTGTAACTAGATTTATAGAGAACATGTCACCTTCCCTAAGACAAAAAGAGAATGAAATGTAAAAAGAGAGGAGGGGTGCTACACATGTGTATCAAAAGAAAAATCAATAGACACCAGAGAGAAGAAAAGTGACATATGAGAAAAGCATGCACACTCAGAATATATTGGAAATAATATTACTTTTACTTACAGATAATCAGATAATATGTCACAAATATCTCTGAACTAGGTTTATTACACTTATCTTCATTTTAGTTAGCATTAATATTTTACTTTAAGGCGCTGAATGCTTCTTTTGGATACCGTGAACTCTCTCCAACTGACCATTTCTTTAAGGAGACCACCACTTTATCCAGACTGGACCAGATTTCTTGTGACAGATTCTCAGTTCTACAATGTATACTGACCATCTTCTTTGAGAAGATCACTTTTCAGTTCAGTCCTGGTTGGTAGTCTCAAAGAGGAGTCACAGTATTTTATTCATGTAGTAAATACTAGTTTTATTTGATTACTATTACAGGCAGTGGGTGGTGAAATCACTGTGCCAACTGGTTTGATTTTGGGCTAGACTAAAAGCGTTATCATAGAAGTCCCCTCGTATTCACAATTTAACTCCTATACAGGGGTGTGAACTTCACTGCAGATGCCACCACGCTGTTACCTTTTGGTATAGTCCCAGTGTGGTTTACAGCTGACCCATAGAGACACCTGTGCAAAGTATCATAAGGGTCAGGCAATACTCATAATCAGGAAACAGGCTGAGGTCAAGGCAGACAGAGTTCATGCAAATCCGTCAGTGTGGTGAACAGGCTGAGGTCAGGGCAGACAGAGTTCATGGAAATGGTAAACAGGCTATGGTCAGAACAGGTAGCTGAGAGTCAGAGTCAGTAAACTGACAGAGGTCGGTATATGGGCAGATGAACAGAACAGCACACTTTTACTCGTAACTATCAAACTAGGAAACGTAAAACTCAGACTACCCCCTAGGAAAAGGAGCCTTAAGTACCCAGAAGTTCCCAGTCACTGAATGGGGAAGACTAGGGTATGCATCTTGGTCCTTAGGACCCACAGGACCTGGAGGAGAGGCACATGCTGCGGCCTGCTGCAGGAGAGGACATGGAAGGCCTGTGGCTGGGCCCTCTGCCAGCAGCCAGGTGGAAACAAGCGAGTCTGAACTGCCGGGTAACAAAGAACCGGCCTGTAGAGTGATGCAACTCCCATGCCCACTTGGAGGAGCAGGGCAGCGACAGGCATGGGCCACCAGAATAACAATTAGCATTAATATATGACATGATTGTATTGTTATATCATTACATATCACCCTTTGATATGTTCATTTGGCTTATAAAACAGCTTTGCCTTATGTAGAGAGATTACTCTTTATTATTTTAGATCAAATGGATTAAATATACATATTATTGCAGATAAATGGCGAGCTACAATTGTTTTCATATATTCTAATTGCCGTAATAGGTTGCATGCACAATTAGGTAAATTGTTGTATGAGTGCTCGGATGTACACCGAATCGATGGTTAACAGTTGACATTAATTTATTGAAATTTTACTATACTACTTGCATTTTGCTCCGGGCATTATTTAAATTGTATTTATGGATTGTAATTAGCTTGGTGCAAACACACTCAAAATATTTACTCTGCTTAGCAAATAGGAAAAAAAAAATCTCTTATCTTCTAACCCATTACAAAATGAATCTTCTGAGTATGAATTCTAATTATTACAGTCTTCTTACATTATTATAATTATTAGGTGCATTCAAGTAAGGAAAATCTGATTATCAAATTAATTTTATACTAAAATCATTTAAGTAATGGCATGACTTAAATAAAAAAAAAAACGGCTGCGGGAAGAAAATATTCTGTACAGAATTTCAAATGTAAGGTGTTAGTCTAGTCTTAAAGTTACAAACAAAATATATCCCAAAAATAGATACAGGGGTTGTCTGGCCACGTAAACATTTTTCTAAAATGGTATAAAATAATAAAAGAAGTAATGATCAGCCTTAGAGATGGGCGAATATCTCATAATTTGATTTGAGTTTGATTTGGCCAAATAAGTTGATTGATTCAGACCTGAAAGTGTTTTCTGAAAATTTGTGTATGACACTGTGAGGTCTCCTCTCCTTGTTTTCTCTAGTTTCTTGTTTTTCTTTTTTAATTTTTAATTTTTTTAATTTCTCTCTCTTCCCAAAATTAGACCGAATCGAATCACCAAGCATTTGGATTCGGACGCAACTTGAATATTTACAAATTCGTGTCAGATCCGATTCACTTAGAATAGATTCGCTCATCTCTACTCAACTTATCAATCACCCATTTCCCTTGTTTTGCAATCAAGCACGGCCACCTCTCCCTTCACCGCTGTAAACAGGGGCGTAACTACCATAGCGGCAGACCATGAGACTGCTATGGGGCCCAGGGCAAGAGGGGGCCCAGTCTTAGTTGGATCATCTCCTCTTCTACTTGGTCAGGACTCCACTCTCTAAAGAAACAACTTTTAGCAAATGAGGCAATGGAAAAAAATAACCCAAGGGTTATCGAAAGGGGTTTAGGCAGAAACCCTTCTGTCCTGTGTGGGGGGCCTAGTTTGATCCTTGCTATGAGGCCCTTACTTCTCTATGTACACCACTGGCTATAAGACTGCTGGAAATATCCACGCCAAAGCTTGGCTATTCTTGGAACTCCAATAGCAGTGGAAGGAGGGTGGTCGCACTTGTGCAATGCACTCTACTTCACTTTTGGGGCTCCATACTGGAGGCAGGAGCAGATCCCAGAGGTGGGACCCTCAATTATTTGACATTGATGGTATATCCTAGCGATATACCATCAATGTCTGAGATAAAGCAAACCCTTTAATATATTTAACATAATGAGCATTGGTCACAAGTTCTGATGCTAATAAAGTAATAATCTAGGCACACCTACATTAAAGCGGCCCTGTCACCAGTATCATCTCTATATGCAAAACCAAGCACTTGACACCAAGCTATAGCATTACCGCATAGATATACATTTTTTTCTATGCTTATAAGCTAACATAGACTACTCACAAAAAGTTAGGGATATTTGGATTTCTGGTGAAATTTTGGAAAACTTAAAAAGTTCCTGCTCCAATGATATTAAATCATGAATGTAAGGGAATTGAAGTAGAAGCAGCAATGGTGATTTCCTCATCTCAAACAATTTATTGAAACAAAAGCCAACACCAGTGCTGGGTATACTGCCACAAAAATGTTAGTGTCTCAAAAATTTGTCACGTGGCCTTGAGCATCAATTACAGCTTGACAACAACATCTCCTGCTGTTGTCAAGTCGACTTATTGTCTGCTGAGGCATGGCATCCCACTTTTCTTGAAGGACAGCCCTCAGGTCATTGAGGTTCTGGGGTACAGAGTTACGAGCATCTAAATGGCGACTCAGCTGATCCCATAGGTAGAAAGTGCAGGCCACTCCATTTGAGGTACCCCAGTCTCCTGCACCCGTTCCCTAATGATGCATCCTCAATGTGCTGGAGCATTGTCCTCCATGAAGATGAAATTAGGCCTGTGTTGTTCATGAACAGGCACAATGATGTTATTCAAGTAGTATGGGCTTGTCAATGTACCATTTACAAAGTGTAGGGCAGTTCTGTATTGACTAGACACATTGGGCCACCAAGTGGGAAGAATATGATTAGGCAGAGTGGCCTGGGTATACCTGATTTATTTATAACAAATTAATTCGGAACAAATCAAATTTCTTGGTGAACTTTGGCAAATTGGCCGAATCAAATGTTTCAAAACTTTGCTCATCTCTAATTATTTTATACAGATACTACAAGTGTATACAGATATGAGTGCAAGTGTATCGATAACAACCACCAAGTACGTAAAAGTGAACTGGTTGGACTGGTTAAAATTTCTGACCTATGAAATAGTCGTGATTTGGTCAAACCAAAGTCATCATGGACAAACCAATTATGAACTACATGGATAGGTATTATCAAACTGCAACTCATCCAGCCGAGGCGGGTATATTTCATGTGATCATCCCTCCTTCAACACCGTTTTCTTGACATTTTCTTTTAGTAAGCTGTTAAAAATGCTAATTTATAAAAAACAGAAAGGGTAAGTGATTACAATTATTAATGTAACTCTTATCTTAGCTTCAGAACATGTAATTTATACCAAGATGGTCTTCTTCTCTGTTATGGCTATCACCTTTGCTAATATACCCTACCACCAAAGACGCTAATAATGCCTTTTATGGAAATGATAAGATATCGAGAACCAGGGACTTTCATGTTTTTTAATTAAAAGAGATTTTCTAAACTAGTTCTAACCTGCATTTGGCCTCCTAATTCCTGGCGGAATAACAATGATATGCCAATTAATATGTAGGGGCTCAGGACTGATTGTTGATCGTCATCTTCTCTGCATATTAAGGAATATTCCGTAATTAATATTCAGACTGCTCGCCTTCAACACACAGGACATCATCTTTGCATTGGGTTCCCAGTAGACGACAGAATAATTGTAGTCAAAATGAAAAGCTTTCCGGACATCTTTGAACAGCAAAGTAACATTTAAAATTAAAAAAAAATTAAAAAAAGTGACATATCTATGGAAATGAAATGAGGGTAACAGAGAAATGAAAACAATATTTCACATTGAGATAGGATTGAGCAGGTGAGAAATCGAAAAGTTGATTTTTTTTACCCATCTTGAAGAAATTTTCATCATGTGAATGGTAAAATGGTATAAATAGGTAATAAATCAATAGTGTCTGACAGCAAGATGGCTATTTTCTTCAGATGGTTATAGGTGAAAAGATTTTATATTTCAAGACCAATACAAAATGAGTGAATCTGTTAAAATTTGCTTCATGGGCCCTTTCCTGATGGATCACTGTGAAGCACTGTATATAAGCTTTGACATGGAGTAGTCCACTTTGGACAGTCCTTTTTATATGAAAGCTAGCTGAAATTATTGGAGGAATCTGGAAGCAAATGTTAAATTTTGCTGTAGCGCCACCACAGGGCTGTGACAGGGAGAGCTGAGACACACCTCCTGAGCTGCAGCAGAAAAGACACTCCCCCTGAGCTGTGATAGGGAGAACTGAGACACGCCTCCTGAGCTGTGATAGGGAGAGCTGAGACACGCCTCCTGAGCTGTGATAGGGAGAGCTGAGACACGTCTCCTGAGCTATGATAGGGAGAGCTGAGACACGCCTCCTGAGCTGCAGCAGAAAAGACACTCCCCCTGAGCTGTCAGCTTGATATAAATCTAGCAGAGCAATGAATGTGGAGATCTCTGAATCCATGTGAGGTACAGGGCTGGTTCTAGTTTTGTTTGAATGAGATCTCCATGTACTATATGATGTTTGATTTTCATTTTTTACATTAATCATGGAATAACCCCTTTAAATGTTGGTGAAACATAGCAGCCAGAGCAGGAGGTCTTCTTAGTTAGTAACTTTCAGCTCTAGTTAATAGCTAGGCACTGCACTCTAGTATTTACATAAGCCATAATTTATAAAGGGGTTGTCCTGATGAGAGACACCCTGTTAGTAATAGCCCTTGGCCAGTGTTGAACTAGAATTCTTCAGGCCCATCAGGGTAAATGAATGAGGTCCCACATGAGCAACCCAACAAATTGTGTATAAACAACAAGTAATGAAGACCTTCTAATAGACCCATGAGCTTAACAGTGGTTAGGGGAGTCCGTGCCCACTGATGCCTCCCTGCTCCTGGTTGGCATGGGCCAGGCATGGGATTCAGCCAGTTCCCTCAGGTTTTCCAGATCCGGTTGTTAAAATTAAAGATCTGGCTGGCAGCTGGAAATGAGCCATTCCATTCCATAGTTTAGCACCTTAGGATCTGGGTTGTATGTATGTGTACCATGTATATGGTGTATTTATGTATATGTATGTTGCATATATATGGTGTATGTATATGTAAACATGTCTCATGAGGCTGCATGTCCGCCGTTTAGTAGGGAACCTGTTGTTAAAAATTTGCTGTACATGGTTTGGCCTCTCAGCATCTTCCTGTATTGTCGCAGAGGTCAAATTCTTCCATTCTATGCTAGGCATAGAATGGAAGGGTGTGTGCAGTGGCGTACGGCCAATGGTGGCAGACCACGCCATTGCTATGGGGCTCGTGAGGTTGGGGGGCCCGGCAGGGCTGAATGGCCCTGCCCCCTCACTTTCTAGTGTTACTGATTGCTGACACAGCAGCAGAGGAAGGAAACATCATCCTCTCTGATGTTCCCTCCTCCTGTACGTTCACTCACCCCTGCAGTCCAGGGATATATCCTGCTGTGGGCTAAATGACCTTCCTGAAGACCATGTGACCAGTGGGGGAGGAGTCAGAAGAGCTGTGATGCTGTATGGAGAGGAGCCAGGCTGGAGTTTGGTGAGTCCTAGCTGTGTGTGTGTCCCAGTGTGTGTCCCTGTGTATTTGTCTGTCCCTGTGTGTGTATGTCTGTCCCTTTGTGTGCCTTTCTGTCCCCCTGTGTGTCTGTCTGTCCCTGTGTGTCTGTCTGTCCCCCTGTGTTTTTCCTGTGTGTGTCTGTCTGTCCCTGTGTGTGTCTGTCTGTCCCCCTGTCTGTCCCCCTGTGTGTCTGTCTATCCCCATGTGTGTGTCCCTGTCTGTCCCTGAGTGTGTTTCTGTCCCTGGGTGTGTTTCTGTCCCTGGGTGTCTGTCTGTCCCTGGGTGTCTGTGTGTGTGTCCCTGTGTGTCCCTGTCCCTGTCCATCCTTGTCCCTGTCCCTGTGTGTCCCTGTGTGTGTCTGTCCCCCTCTGTGTGTGTCTGTCCCCCTTTATGTGTGTCTGTCCCTGTGTCCCTGGGTGTTTGTCACCATCACCATGCCCACAGTGTTCCTATGTCTTGACGCAGCTGCATCAGGACGTTCTGTGCGGGGCAAGAAGAAGAAGATGGAAATGTAGATAGCGCCACCAGCATGGAGTCCCGTGGAAGAGGCACAGGGAGGCACACTAAGGATGCAGTTAACACTACCACATGATGTACACTAGTGTTATCTGTGGTTTTACATAGGACTGCAGGTTACACTACCACATGATGTACACTAGTGTTATCTGTGGTTTTACATAGGACTGCAGGTAACACTATAATATATATCCCTGTGTGTGTGTGTATATATATATATATATATATATATATATATATATATATATATATGCACACACACACAATATACAGTTACAATAATTGTACTTTATATTTGGGTGGGAGCCCAGTTCTGAGATTCGCTATGGGGCCCCTCGATTTCTATGTATGCCCCTGGGTGTGTGTACTCTCTTCAACTATTAGAACAACAGTGCATACTCCCTAATCTCTTCCAAGCCTATGGAATACCTTCTAAGGGTACTTACAGGGAACCTGTCATCTCCAAAACACCCCGTGAACTAGAGTAAGCAATGTATAGTGTAAGTGACGTTGAGTCCGGTTATGTAATTTTTATCTTCATACTCACTTCCATTCTGACGCTGTGCTCCCACAAACCTGCAGTAAAATGCACTCACTGGACTCCGGTGCTCACTCACATAATGGAGAGGACTCCAAGAAGAGTCCTCTCAATGCATTTTACTGCAGGTTTGTGGGAGCACAGCGTCTGAATGGAAGTGAGTATGAAGATAAAACTTACATATTCGGATTCAGCATCACTTACACTATACAACACTTACTCTAGTTCAGGGGGTGTTTCGGAGATGACAGGTTCCCTTTAAGATATCTTCCCCTGTATAAGTGTGCATGAGCAATACGTTTCTTAGCCTGCTAGTTCCTGTGCTGTTATTTTGTAGTGATTTTCCATGCACCATCTCTGCCTGACCTACCGGATTTGACCCTCTGCTCCCTGACCTGACTTCCACCTGACTTCTGCATCAACCATGAGCCACCGGCCCTGACTTATCGCTTGTATACGGGATTGTACAAACTCTGCCTGCTCTGTACTTGGCTTGTTCACTTACCACTTTCTAGCCTTTCCCATAGCAGACTCCAGATATCTGTATAAGAGGGAAATGGTGAAGACCAGAGGGTGGGCACTTAGTGTTGATACCACATTTAAATGTGCCCCAAGCCAAATCTGTTAAGTGGCACTGTGGGTCCACACTCGCTTCGTGACACAACCCTTAGCCCAAGAGGACCTTAACTTGTCCATATATATTTCTATATCACCCATTCTTTGTAGAAGTAACCCCCATGGACATAATAGGTAATCCTTACCGAGACATCTTCAAGTAAGTGGATGATGCTAATAATAGGCAGTCTCATAGGTTCCTAATCCTACAAATCATATTATTTTCAGAAAAAGCAGTGTGTCTGTGTCCTAAATCTGAAAATATGCTCTCGAGGTCTGTTTTGCAGCACCTATTCCACATCTACGTGATACATATTTTGGAGAACTAGCGCTTTGATGTTCTCGCTGTCAGGTCTTTATTTTTACGAAGTGCCTCCATTCCGTCCCCTCTGGGATATGTCAGCGCAGTCTTCTGTTTGTCATGCTTATGGAGCAGAGAGAAATACACAGTAAATTCAATCTTTAAATTAAGCTGTAACCAAGCTTGTATATTCATTAGAGTAGAAAAATTCTCTTCTGAGAAGTTCAAATTGTTTATTGATTTTCATTTCTGTGTTCAAGCGAAGCTTGAGTCGGTCTTTCTCATCCCAGTCCCTCAGGGCCGCAACAGCCAACGACTACTTCACGTTTCACCCCGGCAAGCAACAGAAATCAGAGAATTCCCAGCAAACTGTATTAATAAGTAGTGAGGGGGTGCCATTTCCACCCCATGCTGTTCCTTCAGATCCAGCCGACACAAACTCCCGCAGATAAAACAGCACAGTTCAACTCTCCCCCAATCTCACAAGGAGATTGAATAATTTCAATGTGAAATTTCTTATTGGGAAGCAGATCTGACACATTATGGAAAGCTCTGTGGGTTGTCCCATGATTGGTATACTTGTGGTTCTTCCAGTCAATTGGGAGATGATCACTGTGCAGACTGTAAATGGGAATAATGGAACCCCTGCTGTACGAGATGAAGTTTTTAGAAGATGTGGAAGGGTTGTGTGATCACAGAAAACAGAAGATGACAGCCATTTTTACATGGACGTCTTAGATGACTGCCAAGATGATCTAAGTGGCTACACTGGTGAGCAACAATGGGTAAAATTCTCAAATTTTTTCAAAATAGTTCACCTGGCCTGACACATTTGGCAAAGCATCCTAGATATAATTCTTTCTTACACTACTTCATGGCTGGTGTTGGATCAAGGTTGATGAGGATCACCCATGCTACTGTGCTTCTAAAATCTAGCCACAACTGACCATATATCATAGTCACTTTTAGGAGGGGTGGCCACATACGCATATGGCCCTTGCCTCTGAGAGAACCTCATGTATGTGTCCAACTCTCCATCACTTCAAGATTTGCTTAGTAAATCTGCGTGTTAAAGGAGTTTTCCAAGTGTTCTTTACTGATGACCTATCCTTTGGATAAGTCATCAGTATGTGATCGGTGGAAGTCCGACACCCAAGACCCCTGCCAATTAGCGGTTTGAGAAGGCACCGGTGCTCACAGTAGCTGTTAGTTTGTAATGTTTTTCTTTGCCTTTTATTTCTCATGCCTCCCGTTCTGGGATGTGGTCACATGACCATGTCTATTCAGCACTTTCTTATTTCCTGTCATGTCATGTCCATGGGTGGGACAGTGATAGGTTACTGTCTATGTACTTAGCCTATAGTCTATGGACTTAGCAGATCACTAACAAAAAGCTAATTTGGTGCTAAAAGAGTTAATGTCTTGTGTTATGCTCAGCATGTGGTCTTCAGATCTGTATATAGGTGGTGCAGATTAGTTACTCAACTGGAGAAGGGCTTGCCTTTTCCTCTCAGCAGGAGGAGCTGTGTAGTCTGATTGCATCAGCCAGGGAGTCTGGCCTAAGCTGCTGAAGTTAGAGGAGCTGCATCGGTCTGTGCAGTGTGAGGCTTCCTATCAGGATCTTCCATCCTTCTACGTTGAAAATAAGTGCCAAACTCATGAGAGGAAGAGAAAAGCCATTTTCCACAGAAGGTAGAGACACCTGATAAAGAAACAGAAGTTAGTCTGTCGCAAAAGGGGGGCATCCCCAGTTGCATTGGGAAGATTACACAGTGAATTTAAAGTGAGACTTAGGACTACTGCTACCATCATTGCCGCTGCCTATACATATACAACCATTGGGGAAAGTAAGCTCTGTGTTGCACCTCAGAACTGTATCTGTTGCTGCTGTCTGTACTGCAACTCCCATCATCCTCAATAAAGAAACTTTTATGTTTCAACTACGTTAGGTCTGGTAATTGTCTCCACTAGTCCATGGTCCTAACCTCCTAATTTGCACTCTACCAACTGCCTCAAAGGCACCCTAACTACCATTAGGCAGGAGCCCCAGAGAGGCCCTGGGTGTGACTCGAGTGAAGAAAGGGTTCACCCTACATTCACTGTATGGCCCAGGGAGAGTCACAATGAGGATTATCACTGTGAACTGTACTACTGCCACCATCATAGCTACTACCACTTCTCTCCTACTTGCCTTTCTTGTTGGTCGCTGCATTAGGCAGGTGGGAGGAACTATAAACTAGAGGGGCATTGTTAGGGGCGGTGCTGGAGGTGTGGCAGAGAAAGGAAAAGTGCATCATGGGTTTGGTTGGATACAGGAAGAGGAAGTCTTACATACAGAATGGAAAAAAAACAGAGGGATTGGTTCACATCATGAAAATGGGTCAGGGGAGTCGAAACTGAATAAAAAAAACATGGGGAAGATGTACATGAAGTAAACAACTACAGTACATGAGCAGATCTGTTCAAAACCATAGTAATTCTTGATAACCCCTTTAAGCCCAGTCTGATTTTCAAAGTAACACCCACAAAACCTCTCAGAGAACCCAGTTAGAATACATTTGCATAATCAACACCCATTTAGGTCCTTTTCATGGGACAATTCAGCATAAAGGTACTCTTGGGAGGTATGGTTATAGGCCAAAAGGCACCGCGAAGCTACGTCTATGACTCTTGTGCCAATAGAGGTGTGTTGCTGACAAAAAAAAGGAAACTGTATGGTGAGGAACTATTGGAGTAATGGTCGATCATAGTAACAATCATTTGGCCCAATACAGCCCCGATCTTTGTTGCATGTGGGCAATGATCCGGAAGGGACATTTATAGGAATGTTCCTATGATCATTGCCCTTGTCCAGTGTAAAGGGGCCCTAAAGGGGTTGTGCAAGAATGTGGGATTTTGTGGCAAACTCCCCCACTTGACTGGACCTGTAAAGGAAAGATTACTTACCTGCTTCCCGACACCAGCTCTCTGCTCCTTCTCCACCAAGCCTGTGATACTCTTCTGGGCCCCTTAAATGTCGACATCCAATTTTGATATCGTCGTAGCCAATCATGGGGCTTGACAGAGACCGGATCCTCTTTCGTCATGTGACCATTTGTCATGATGTAAGAGGAGCTAGTCCCTGCTGTGGCCAGTGATTGGCTGCAGTGACGTCAAACTGGATGTTGATATCAAGGTGGCCTAGTGGAGAACCGCAGGCCTGGAGGAGGAGAAGTGAGGAGCCAGTGCCAGGACGCAGTAGTAGAAGTAATTTTTTCTTTACAGGTCCGGCTAAAACTTCCTCATTCTTTCACAACCCCTTTAACATCTTAGTTTTCTGAAATGCTATGTGCTTCTGTGAAAGATCTAACCAGGTACCTTCTGCATACTTCTCCTCCAGCCGTCGTATGTATCTGTACCCTCAGAAAGCCTAGAGTTGAAAATCCTAATGATTGCTAATGAACCAGTTGTAATTACTGTTCTGTAGTCAGAGGATATTTTTCACAGCACTAGATTTTGTTTTTGTTTTTTTATTACTTAGGCCAAAAATCCCATTTTATAAAGTTATTTTGTGGTGCTCCTGCCCATATCCTGCAGCTTAGACCCCTATCAGATACGCTGCACATGCATCGTCAGAACTGTCTATTTCCTACAGGAAGATAAAAATTTCAATTAACTTGAGTGCTGTCATCGCCACATAACATGAGAACGTCAGGGATAATATGCATTACATATTGATGTCTATCAGATCTGAAAACACAGCCATGTTTTATTCTCGAGCCCTTTTTGTAGATTCGGAAGAAATCTCACCCAATAAGGCCCTAATCGTATTAATTTATGCCCCTATTAATTATGCATTCAGATTGCCCGATGGCATGTCAGTTTATATTTTCTCTACTCTGGGAAATACGCCCATTAGAGTTACTAAGCAAATAGTAGGACTGTCAGGCGCAGGGATTTTAAGGAAATTACTTAAAAGGGGAGGGTTTCTTTAATTTATAAATCTTGTAGAATATGCAACCAAGTTGTTAGTCTTAAGACATGACACGGAGCAGAGACACATGTCACAAAGATTAGGGGTGCTCTGTTCAACGTACAATGATTTATTTAAGTGCTCTTTGGTCTAGCGGAAGAATGTATGGCGTTTGTTATTTTAATGAGAGTTTAGAATCTTCATCCTCTTAAATGATGCATGTGACGGAGGTGTAATTTACAGGAAGCAAGTCCGCCAATTCCTCTGTAGGCTTCAATTGACAATTTCTTAGGTATCCATTCATAGAGATCTTCTATTGTTATCTCGGTCAGGGCAGGTGCCAGCACCAGGCAAGCTTGGGCCAATGCTAGGGCCCATTCGGCTTAGAAAGAACATAGGTCATCTGGGTAAATGTGTGCCATGCTTGTCAATCGGAGGTAGGCCCACTGGAACACCATCTAGAGATGGTGCTGATTTAAGTAATGTTCACAGCTGCATGTAATGATAAGTGCCAAAGATAAGATAATATACAGCATGTTCACTATTGATGTGGGTTCCACACTGAAAACCTACAGGTTACAGTAGCTCTATTCAATGTAATGGAGCTGTAACATACAAAAAGCAAATCCACCAATTGTTCTGTAGACTTCAATTGACAATTACATTGGTATTGTAGATGAACAGTTGTAGGGATCCCAATCAGGGCAGGTGCCAGCACTAGGAGAACTAGGGCCAATGCGGGGGCCCATTTGGTTTAGGAGGAAGATAGGAGATCTGGGTAAATGTATTCCATGTGCAGTGCCCCAGAGGATGACTGCAGTTTTAATTATTGCTAAAAGGGTTAATTTAATGTTACCAAGTTAAAAGTTGTAATTTGTTGTTAAAGTACGTATCTTTCAATGAACTCAAATAGCTATGTATGTGCAATATATGGTTAACATTGGCAGACTGGTTAGGTAGCCAGGGTGATGGATTGGGTCCATCCCCTGGTTAGCTAGTGGTGAGTCTGAGCAGAGCTACAGGAAGGACATGTGTGAGAGTTTCTGCAGACCAGGCCCAAGTCCTGAGAACCACTGTTTCTGAGACTACAGCTGCCAAAGAAGCACCTCTGCTACCAGAGTACCCCTGAGGGGAAGGGATTAGATGTGTATAGAGGATCCAGAACCATTCAGGCTGTGCAGGATTCCGACAGCAAGGTATTCTCTCGTTTATGGCATTAAAGACTTTTCTGCTGTGGAAAGGCAATATTGCTACAGCATCTGCCACACTTTGAGATGGACCAGCCATCCATATCTTAAATCTGCACCCCTCAGCCCGGGCACTGCAGAAAAGGTTAGCAAGTACAGAATTGCATGCCTGTGGTTATTTGGAAAGATTGCAAAGTGTCCTTAGAAGGACAGTCAGGGACTACTACTACTACCATCATTGTTGCTGCCCATACACAGCTACTTGGAAAAGACTATACCGTGATGTACTTTGGAACTGTGTCTTTTGCTGCTATACGTACTACTACTCTTATCATCAACTCAGTAAATAAAGACTTTATTTATTGCAACCAATAGGCCTGGACTCCTCCCTCCATCCGTTGACCTCTGCCTCTGCATTCCTGCTTTGCACCAACCCAAACTGTTCACTTCACCTACCACCAGGCAGAAACCCCAACACCATGGGTGTGCAATGAGGGAAAAAGGGATGCATCATAAAATCATAAAATACTGCCAACAGCACAAAATACATCCCAAAAACATCCACTGGCCAGCCATGAAGATAGCCCAGGTGGTGCCCTGGGCGTCAGCCTACTGGAAAATTTCCCTGTAAGGTCTATGGCCAATCCGCCCCTGACTGCACAGCCCTAGGGAGTGCTAGGGTGGAGCTAGCCACTGCAAACTGTGAGAACTGCCAGCATCTATTAGCCACTACCATTCCTCCTTCCTCTCCTCCCCTCTGGGTTCTTGCACATGCTTGGTAACCTGAGTAAGGTTACCTGGTAAGTCCACTGTGGCTGTTGCTTAAGGGCCCACACACTCCTGGAGTTAGTGCTGATCTCAGTGATATTCATAGCTACATGTTCATTATTGACTTGGATTCCACAGTGAAAAGCTATGGATTACTGTAGCTCCATTGAACATGCCAATTCAAGGGTGAAATCTGATTTTTTTTTCAAACTTCTCAACAAATACCCACTCTTAATGTTCAGAGTCCTCCATGAAAATCCATTTAGTGTTAAAACTTAATTTAAAGTCCCTAAAAAATTCCATCTAGAGTAAAAGCTCCATTGAAATGTATTATATTGTACGTTGTTTAATCCACAATAATCCATTCTGCCTGAATGTGTCCTATTATCTATAAGGCTATTCAACTTTCAGCTCATTAGCTTTCTCTTGACGATGAATGAACTTCATATTTGAATTTGGACTAACATAGTACAGAAAATGTATTGACCCCCTGGGGATCCAAAGATTTCAAACTCCAGTTTGAGCTAACAAAGGTAAAATGGTTAAATTTTATGAGGTTTTCAGGGAATATTCAATGATGAACTGTCCTTAGGATTGGCAATCATTGTGTGGTCTATATGGGACATTGATGCAGTAATGGGAATCATCACATATACAGAATCAGAAAATACATTGCAGTTCTGGAGCCCTCTTTTTGCTGATTGTTGGAGTTCAGACCCCCAACTAACATTCATTCAGGGGCGGATTGGGAAGTTTAAGTGGTCATGGAAAAAATACTAAAAGTGGCTCCGTTTTGTAATGGGATCCAAAATGATGGAATGCAGGGCCAGCAATACCATATTGTGGCACATTATACCACCTCAACAGGGCCAAATACCACAGTCCATCACAAAATACTGCCATCAGCACAAAATACATCCCCAAAAACTTCCACTGGTCGGCCGTGAAGAGGGCATCAGCCCACCGGGAAATTTCCCTGTAAGGACTATGGCCAATGGACAATCCGCCCCTGCATTCACTGATGGTCTATCCTAAGGACACCTATTTGGACGTGGAATAGATTTTTTTTAGATATCATAACCAGTGTTAGAATGAGATTCCAAATGAAGGAAATGATTCTGAGGGTCCATCCTCCATCTATTCAGAACATATGCAAGTCAACATTTAACTGAATTTTAACCCTTCTTATTAGCATTGTACACATATCATCCATAAGATCTTGGTTGTTACAAAAGTGGTTGTGAAACCTCTGTGTCATCCAAGAGATTCGACTTTGGGATACTCCTAAGGATGTTGTCCTGGCAGTCTCCTGGTAGTCCCACATCAATCCTTGTACAGGCATCTGGACTTTGCTGTAGTTGAACCACTAGGCTAATTTCTCCTGAAGTAGTCTCTGTACGATTAATAAGTGACCCACAGGAGTCAAATGACACTGGTAAGAGCACAGAGGAGTCAGTCAAAACTGTAGTCAGGGATAGGCCAAGGTCAGGGCAAGCAAAATAATATGGGAAACTGTCCGAGGTCAGGGCAGCAGAGAAGGAAATTTAGGAAAACAGGCAGACAATGAATACAGCGTACCGTAGTAAGATACTAGCAGGCTAGGAAAAGTGTCTTGAGTAGCCTAAGGTTGCCAGCCATTGGCTGGGAAGATTTACATTGCATGCCCACAGGCCCTTTAAGAAATCAACCCTATTACCAAGTGATTGGCTCAAAATTGCCCTCCAAATGGGGTCATTCTGCTGGAGCCCATTAATGTTCCAGAGCCTGGACTTGCTGGGGTATCCACTACTGCTGTTATGGGCTAGCCCCGCTCTGATCATGAGGACACCAGAGAGAAAAAAAAAAGCTCTAACTCGGACAAAAATAGAAGATGATGCATATAGCACTTAAAAACATTAGAAACATGTTTTTACATTAGACGTCGAAATTTGCAGAAACCAATAGAAAGCTCTGGGAGGTCATATCGTGAAGCTCCAGTAGATAATTGGATCCTGAGATTTTGGGTATCATTCTTCAAATTCTTCAAAATGGCGCCTTATGTAAAGTGTGTTTGGGAAATGTAAAAGCTGAGGTCCTTTATGTAAGAGTTATAACAGGTCATGCGACTACAAAGACTTGTGCTTTCTCAAGCCTCCTGACATTTATTTGCTTCTGAAATTATGACTCTATTTAACATAGCTGAATGGCTCCTGCGCTATGACATTAAAAGTGTTTGATTCATGAAATATATTGTTATAAATCAGGTCTTCTTATTGAGAGCAAATCCTTCTCTAGTTTTCCAAGTAGTGCCGAGCTGTCCATCATAACTGTTTAATGGGGCAATCCCTCCTACTGCCAAAGTGTACTAACAGCGTTGACATGTTTAACGTGTTAATTTCTTGTGATTGACAAACTTTTCCTTTCGACACAGGCGTCTTCTAACAGTAAGTACCCCATGAATCACCTTAGAAGGAGGCTTGTATTCTCTCATTCACACTGTCCCGTTAAGCTTTTCGACAAATTACTTAGTACATGTTTAGTCGATGGTCTTAAAACCAGTAAATCATTGTCATTTTATGTCCAGGCCTGACCATGTCTACGATATAAGCTTAAAGGAATTGTCTGGATTATGATTGCACTTGTAAGGCACATTTAAAGGGGTTATCCCATGAGTAACGTAAAAAAAGGAAAATCAGACATCATATATTACATGGCAAGCTCTTTCTAACAAAGCTAGAACCAGCCCTGTATCTCACATGGATGCAGAGATCTCCCCATTCACTGCTCTGCTAGATTTATATCAATCTGTCAGCTCAAAGAGAGTGTCTTTTCTTCTGCAGATAAGGGTGTGTGTCCATGCTCTCCCTATCACGGCTCAGGAGGCGTGTCTCAACTCTCCCTATCACAGCTCAGGAGGCGTGTCTAAGCTCTCCCTATCACAGCTCAGGAGGCAGTGGAATGATGAAACTGAGTATGTGCATCCTTCTCAGTGAGCAGGACAAAGAAATAAGAAAAAGAAAGGTGGCACTATACAGATGCACTTTATTGAATAACTCAGTGGCTATGCTAAATTTCTAATTACATCCAATTACAAAAGTATTCAGATCCAGGTGCTGGATCTGAACATTAGACTATAGAACATTTTTTTGTGGGACATCCCCTTTAAAGTCTAATTTCCCCAGAAGCTCAAGCGCATATTTTTCCAGCTTAACCCAAGATTTGGACTGGAATCACCTTCTGTATAATGGATGGAGCCTCCTTGCCTTGTTCTTTCCCAAGCCAGACCCATATGTGAACCATTGTCTGTGACTTCTACAAGTAGGTCTTTTAGGAACAGGACTTTGAAAGTGTCTGAACTGATGCAGACTATACTTTAAGGGTAAGGACAGATCAGGTGGCATTAAATTGGCTGTGATGGGACTGAAAACTGTAGCCTTTATGGTTTTCAAATGAATTGTAAACAAGTGGATGCTTGAGTACGCTGTAAAACAAGTATTTCACCTCCCAAAATGGGAAGCTATTATAATTGGCCTTGCAGTTTTTTGCAGTTTTTTGTGATACATGTGAATAATAATCAGTCTATTTGCAGACTGCCCCGCCTGAGTTCCTTCAGCTGACGTTGGAAAGTGGAAAGGGTGCAGCATCTGCAGAGAGACAGCTGAGACTCTAGGAGTAATGGCAACACCCCCGTTGCTCCTAGAGACTCATTTGCATATATTGAAACTTAATTATTCTCAGCAATGCAGGCACATATCTGCCTTCAGCTACAAAGAATGCATGCAGCAAGTCGGACAGTTTCACAGGTACAAATCTGCTGACAGATGCTCTTTAAGGTCTTAAAGGGAACCTGTCATCTCCGAAACACCCCCTGAACTAGAGTAAGCGTTGTATAGTGTAAGTGATGCTGAATCCGAACATGTAATTTTTATCTTCGTACTCACTTGCATTCTGACGCTGTGCTCTGACAAACCTGCAGTAAAATGCACTCACTGGACTCCAGTTCTCACTCACATAATGGAGAGGACTCAAAGAAGAGTCAAGTGAGTGTATTTTACTGCAGGTTTGTGGGAGCACAGCGTCAGAATGGAAGTGAGTATGAAGATAAAGCTTACATATTCGGATTCAGCATCACTTACAGTATACACTGCTTACTCTAGTTCAGGGGGTGTTTCGGTGATGACAGGTTCCCTTTAAGGACCCTTTCCAAGGAACAATTATCGGGCTGTTTATTGGGAACGAAAGCTCATAGGAGCGCTCATTCCTGATTGATAATTCCCCTGTATAAAGGTGCTATCCATTACTTGATAAACGATCAAATGATCATTCATTGGTTGAAAACCATGTTGATGCACCAACCAAAATAATTGTTTCTGGGCAGCAGAAGGTTCTATGTAAGCAGGGATCTCCTGTTCTTTCCTCATAATTGCCTGCTCAATTAACCTCTGTAAAGGGGACCTTCACATTTCTACTGGTGAACACTATTGATTTCAGCAAGAAGCCTTAGCAATCTGTGCGGCATCAGATTCCCTCAGTGGTAGACAAGGATAGGTTGGGTTTTGATATTTACATGACCTGACAAATCTTGTTGCATCCTGGAGATATAAGCAGTGCTAGACGAGTCTGATGCTTTTCTCAGGCAGTGGCATAGTAATTATACCTTTAGCCCTGCTGGGGGGCCCAAAAACAACTCTGTGGTAGATGAAGAATCCAGAAGTGAGCCTATGCCTCTGACCTAAGTTCACATCATTTGGATTATTGCTCTCCCAGTAGAGATTCCCTCCCTTAGTTCCATATTCCTACAGACAAGCATAGCACTCTGTTACAGTAATATTTGGAAATTGTAATAAATTGGTTTAATCCCTTTAATTTTAATATTATATTTTTTGATCCATCGTATACCTTCCCTATAATATAAACTTGAAGAGATATGGACTCAGTGTTGGTCATAATAAGCAGTATATATTTATGTGTCATACTCACTGGAGGTAATGCAAAAACACATCATAGATTTTTACGAGCCAACGAAGAGCCATCAAACTAAATGTACATAGTACATCACAACATAATGTTACCGACGCATTGGCCAGAAGGTTCTCCAACCTCTATTGGCTGATAGGTTGCAGGGTAGATAACTGCTTTTACTTATACATTCATATACGTTCTCAATAATATCTCCAGTCGTTAACCGCCGAGCCAACCCTAAGTGCTCCATAAAAAAGTCCTGACTGTCAGGAGCTTAACAATTGTCAATTTATTTCCAGATGAGGTCATTTTACAGTTGTCTTTCCATCAACTGAACAATGGTCTATCACTCTATAACATTTTTGAGGAGATCAGTTCATTAACATTCCTGGTCAATGTAGTGTTTACAAAGGGCTGAACTCAAAGACCTAAGTTTTGGAAATTATGAAGTTTAGAAGGTCTTTAAGGACACAGGTTCTTCTTTTTTTTCCAAAAAATTGCAAATGACTTGAAGAGGGATAGAATCAATAGCCCAGATGGACATATTTATAACATTTACATTACAGACCTGAAAGGTAATAATGGATAGTTATAGTAAAGCTAAGTTTGTCCTCTATATCTGGTGATAGCTGTATATTTTCACAAAAACATCCAAATCAGAAGATTTTGGTGGCATTAGATGATGATCTCATTCGTCTCAGAACTGAGACTGAGAACTGAGACCTTGACTGTCCTCTGGAGTTTATGAGAAAGCACCATCAAATATGTTGCCTCAGGAGCAGTGGCGGGCTTTACCACCAGCAAACCAAGAAAATGCTTGGAGCCTTAGAGATCAGGCCACAAGTGGTTGGATGAAAAAAACTAAAAGGGCAAGCATACTGCCTGTACATCTGGTCCAGCTATAAAGAACAAGGAGAGGGATCCTTTTCAGGTACAGGCAGTAGTAGAAGTTCCCAGGATGCACTGCTGAGAATGGGGCTTAGCGGACTGATGGGGAGGAGCTAAGTGGGCTGATTGGGGTAGAGCTTAATGGTGCAACAAGGGCAGAGCTTAGCGGTGTGACAAGAGCATAACTTCACTTGGGGCTACAGAAATGCCAAATCTTCCCCTGCTTAGGTGACAGTCAAGCAGTAGCTTATTCCTCTCTTCCCAGTGAAATAAAATGTCATGATTGACCATGTGGTATGGGTAGATAATTATTGGTGGACAGCTATCTAATGTATGGTCACCTATAGCTAGCCATACGCTATGGTTGGATATGGACATGGGATTTGTTTTTTTTCCATTGGTTTTCTTATAATCCAGTTATTCTCACAGTGAAGATAGAAAAGTATCTCCGAAATCTCCAGGTTGTGAATCACAAACTTTACATTGATCTTGGCATTGAGCGTTGCTTGGCATAGCCTGGGATGCCTAAATTTCTGTGGGAGGCAATGAATCTTGCACACAAAGATCTTTAATCTCTTTAGCGAATTTGTTCCTGAATTTGGACTGAGAATAAAAGGCGGTATTAGCATATCTCAGTCTATAAAGACTGGTTTTGATCTATAGTACCCCTGAGTATGTGATACATTTGTTTAAATATGACTTATTATACTGTGCAGGTTTTCTTTATACATTTATGTTTTCGCTGGAAAAATCCTGAGTTAAAATTAATATTTTTTGGGGAAAATGCATAAAGTGAAAAAAGGGGCTACAGTTTGAAAATCATTTTTTACATGTTTATATGCCATAGTGTCCCACAGTGGGACTTTCTGAGACGCCTCTTGGTCAATAAGCTTTATTGAAAACCGCTAATACCCTGCTCTGGCTGACATCTCTAGAGGTGTATACCCTGTACCTAGTCCTATACCTTGTTTTGCCCATGCGTCCATTACCTGTATTGGTCACCCCCCCTTTTTGGCTGATTATGCTACCTGTTTGATCCTTCTGTACTTTGAATGGATTTCTACCTCTATGTTTAGAGCCCACAGAAAGTTTCTACCACCTATACTTCATTTGGCTTCTGCTCAGGGGCGTACCTAAAGGCTCATAGGCCCTGGAACAAGAGTTCAGCTTGGGCCCCCCTTCCCTCAGTGCTTTATGGCCAGGGGTAGGGAAGCACATAGTCTTCATGCTGCCTGAGGCAAAAATTGAAACTGCACCCCCCACTCCAAATTCTTGACCTTCCCTCCAGCCAGAGGTGTAACTTGACCAGCATTCTATGATACTGGTTTCTTCTTATCTGGATTGCCCGATGAACGTTTGCTCATTCTTTGGGCAATTGGGGGCAATGTTATCTGCCCATGTAATACACCCTTTAGGCTAGGTTTGCACTTAATCATCAAAAGGAAAACCACAGCACTCCAAATTTTTAATTCTTAAAATATTTACCAGCATGTGGCTAATGTTTCAGTCCTCCTGGATCTTGTACACGGCCTTGAAGATGGTGCGAAGGAAAGCCTGCAGGTAATATTGCTGAAGAACCCATCCTATCACTGATGCTGTAGAAACTGAAGCCATGATGCCAATATCTCAATGATTTATTTTTCCATTGTGTGTTCCTCATTTTTTATTACATTCCCCACATCAAAGTAGAACATTTCCAGTGCAAATAATAAAAAAATCCGTTCCCAGAGTCTATTTAACGGGATTGCATGAGAGTAGGAGATTAGAGAGAGGATAAGAGACAACCAGTAAAGTAAGAGAGCAGAATATTGCGCCTGAACTTATCACATATGAGAGGTCAACATGGCCACTAAAGATATTTATGTCATAGTTATGTTTTATCTCTTAATTTATGGTAAATGTTCTGCTTCTCCTGACTGGAGATTGGAACAAATAAAAATGCTGTTAAACTATGTAATCAAACGTCATGGCTGCGGGCTACATGGGGAAGCGTTATTATTAATGTAGTATTTTTGGTTTAACACATGCAGTAAATGCGACTGGTTTCACCTTCTCAAGACTGTTATTTTTTATTTCTTGGTTAATATGACTGAAAAGTTAGGCATAGTACCGCCATTTTTATTTATTGCTAAAAAAAATTCAAAAATGCCTAAAAAAAAACAAACAAAACAAAAACAAACCAACTTTGTGCCAAGAATTGATTACACTGTTTTGTGTTTCCAGCTCCTATGCTGACCCTATGTATCTCCAGAGTTAAGCCTAATTCACACGTCCGTGTCCATGCTCAAATCCGTGAGCAGGTGGTCAGTGAGGCATCCGTGAAGCTGTCCGTGAAGGATCCGTGTTTTGCCATCCGTGTGGCATCCGTGTTTTACTGACACTGAACAGCTGAAAATAATTTTCAAAGCATCTCTTCTTAATGATCCGTGAAACATGGATGCAACACGGATGACATCCGTGAGGGATCCGTGGTTTTCACGGACTCATTGACTCTAATGGGCGTGAGGGATCCGGGAACACGGATCAAGATAGGACATGCATCCGTGCTAAAAACACGAACCGTGCTAAAACACTGATGTCTGAATACACACATTGAAATGAATGGGGACGTGTGCTATCTGTGGAGAACACGTACAGCACACGTCCGTGAAACAATGACGTGTGAATGAGGCTTTACAGACAAATAGAGATAAGCAAGGTATTGGGAAATTCGATTTGGCTGCTTTGCAGAATTTTACAAAAAAATTAGTTTTTCAACAAATTACTTCGTCGCAAAGCGTATTTCTTTGTAAGTAGTGGGTGCAATGACAGGGAGCTGCGATTGTGCTGCCCCCAGTCATTGTACCTCACAGATGCTGTGTTCATACATGATCACAGCATCTGATATATATAACACTGTGTAAATTTTTTAAAATAAATAAATCATACGTACTTGCTCCATTTACTTGCAATGGACAGGCCGCCGCCATCTTGCTTGAAGATCTGGTGCGAAATCTCGCGTGGCCCGAGATGACATCCTACGTCACTGTGCATGGGATTTCTGCCGGGATCTTCAAGCAAGATGGCGGTGGCTGGTCCATCATGAGAAAATGGAGCAGGTAAATATGATATTTTTGTTTTTCAGGTTAAATCGATTCACTACCACAAAGCAAGAGGAAATTTCGAAAATTAAATTATGTCAGATTATGTCAGTTGCAAATATTGGACAAGGGCTTTTTGGGCCCACATGTGGAGGTGATTCTGAGACACTCCATCTTTACAGAACATGTGCACATCAACTTTTAATAGCTTTTTACACTTTGTTGTTACCACGGTACATGCTGGACACATCATAAATCACCTTTAATCTGCAATCTGTGACCTATGCCATAAGAAATAGACCCTGCTAGCAAGAGATTGACTTCAAGCACAACTTCTTCTGCTCTACATTTGAGGTTCATTATTGAGTCCAGGCCCACAGACATAAAAAGATATCCCCTGGTAATCTGTTGGACCAATCCTACCATAAGTAGAGGATGTGGGTTCGTTGGTACTTCACAGAGGCACATAGATCTGCACAGGAGCTGTACATACAAGAATATACAAGTTATGCCTCAACACTCAAGTCTTTTGTAGTTTGGAGGACCTGGTGTTGTGGTTGTGATAGACATGTTGCAACCATGTGAAACTGGCCCCCCAAAAAAAAAAAAAATAGCCACTGTGTTGACAAAGAAGAGGATGACGCATCTCATCACACATACATGGCACAAGGCATGTACTCCACTTTTCCAACAGGAATTCTGGCACATTTTGGTTATCAAATAACTGAGAGGTAATATGTTCATATATAGTGAAGATACAGTGACCATCCAAGGGTCTTCATCCTCCTCTAAATGAGGGCACTTCCTTAATCTCTCTAGTAAAGCTAAAGTAGTGGGTCCAATAACACAGGCTATATTGCCCCTTGTAAGTGGCAGTCAAGGAACTAAAAGATATGCAAATGAAACTTGCCACCCAGGGTTGTAGCTGTGGTTACCTTCACATGAGGAAACAAGTTTGTTGGTCTTAGTAAATGCCAGGACACGGTGGTGCATCCCTTAGTACATAGCACCAAGGGCCCATGCTACCAGCAACCCTTAGTTACACCCCTGTTGTCATGTGTTGAGGAATCCTCTGGGTCAATAAGAATCACCAGAAGACTAGAATAACCTTCAACTGATGAGGAGGAAAAACACTGTCATGAGAACAGAGATGGACTGAAAGCGGCCCAGGTCCAAGGACATTAAAAGTCATAGACTTCTTATAATCCACTAGAGCTATAAGAGGGTAATAAATTGATTTATAATCGGTAGGCTGTTCATGGATGATGGACTGGTCACATTTGGGAATGGGGAACTCTGATAGATGATAGTTCTACTGCTTGGACCCTTATCTATAAAACAATTTGGTCATATCCTATGATGTGCCATAAGTGTCTACTATTGAAATGTGTCTGTAATGAGTCCTTGAGTGCTGTGGTTAATTTGTTGTGGCCTTCACCAGCCATGGATTTTTGGTCACTGCCCTAGTAGTCTGATCCTACACGAGAACGGTTAGCATGCAAGTAGATTTTGTAATAACTTAGCAGATGCTTTACTATAAAGGGGTTGTCCAAATGTTTTATACCAGGGATGCCTAACCTGCTGCCCTCCAGCTGTTACAAAACTACAACTCTCAGCTATCAGCCTACAGCTATCAGCCCACAGCAGGGCATGGTGGGAGTTGTAGTTTTACAACAGCTGGAGGGACGCAGGTTGAGCATCCCTGTTTTATACTGATTACTTATCCTCAGAATAGGTCATCAGTATGTGATCTGTGGGGGTCCAACTCCCAGCACCCCACTAATGAGCTGTTGCATGGCTTCCTTGCTGTTTACCAAGCACAGTGCCATCCATTGGATAATGAAAGTGCTTAAAGGGAGTCTGTCACCTCATTTTCACCTATATAACTAACAGCAGTGCCCCACAGAATATTGCAGACACATCCCAGACATACCTGTGTGCACTATGTGTCTGTATTACATGTCACATCCCAGACATACCTGTGTGCACTGTGTCTGTATTACATGTCACATCCCAGACATACCTGTGTGCACTGTGTGTCTGTATTACATGTCACATACCAGACATACCTGTGTGCACTGTGTGTCTGTATTACATGTCACATACCAGACATACCTGTGTGCACTGTGTGTCTGTATTACATGTCACATCCCAGACATACCTATGTGCACTGTGTCTGTATTACATGTCACATCCCAGACATACCTGTGTGCACTGTGTGTCTGTATTACATGTCACATCCCAGACATACCTGTGTGCACTGTGTGTATTACATGTCACATCCCAGACATACCTGTGTGCACTGTGTGTGTTTATTACATGTCACATGCCAGACATACCTGTGTGCACTGTGTGTCTGTATTACATGTCACATGCCAGACATACCTGTGTGCGTTGTGTGTCTGTATTACATGTCAAGAAAAAGCACTTTTATTCTGCAGGAAAACAGCTCCCAAGTGCCCGGCTGAAAGTGAAACTAAAAAACAGCTTTCTCTCCTGACTTGATTTCTAACAGCTATATCTTCTGATATACTGGATATAAAGCTGTTTTGGTATCATTTTAAAGCTTGGAATGTCAGCTTTCAAAGACGGTCAGAAGCATTGTTCTATCTGATACTAATCCCAAGATATGAGCAGCTAAAGCTGCCCTCCCCCCCCCAGTCTGGTTTGCAGCAGCAGCAGAGCCGGGCACTTGGGAGCTGTTTTCCTGCAGAATAAAAGTGCTTTTTCTGAACGAGGAATACAGACACACAGTGCACACAGGTATGTCTGGGATGTGACATGTAATACAGACACACAGTGCACACAGGTATGTCTGGGATGTGACATGTAATACAGACACACAGTGCACACAGGTATGTCTGGGATGTGACATGCAATACAGACACACAATGCACACAGGTATGTCTGGGATGTGACATGTAATACACACACAGTGCACACAGGTATGTCTGGGATGTGACATGTAATACACACACAGTGCACACAGGTATGTCTGAGATGTGTATGCAATCGTCTGTGGGGCACTGCTGTTAGCTATATAGGTGAAAATGAGGTGACAGTCTCCCTTTAAAATTGCAGCATAGCCCTTTTCACTTTAATGGGACTGAGCTGTGCCTAGGCCATGTGACGAATGAACGTGATGTCACTGGCCTTGAAGGAGGCCACGTCTCTTCAATCAGCTGATCGGTGGGGTGCTGGAAGTCAGACCTCCACCGATCAGATACTGATGTCCTATTCTGAGGATAGATCATCAGTATGAAAGACTCGGACAACCTCTTTAATCATTTTACTTGTGACACCTATGAGATCTTGATGAGCATAAACTTTGTTTTACAAACCACAAATTTATGTCAAAAACATTCTCCAGGAACACATCAAGCAAAGTAGGCTAAAATAAACAAAAAGTGAAATAATTCAGCTCAGAATCCACTGAAGTTTCATTCCCTTCCTACATAAGTTACATTAAGGGCATTCAAAAATACTTTAATGGACTTTCTTAAGCAATCAACTTTCTTATGAATATTTACACACATTCCCAAGTTGACAAATTATGTTTATTCTTAGATTTACGTAAGTTTGGTTTGTGTTTTTTTGTTTTGTTTTGTTTTGCGCTTTAGCAGCGTAATTTTGCCTGAGGTGCACCTCGAGGAAGAAAATAGCTATTGTGATGAACATCACTAGAGTTTACCTCTAACAGAATACAAAACAGGCACTTTCTGTTATTATTCATATGTACCATGTTCATGTTTTCTTTGAGTTTGGTATTTTGACTTGCACATTGTTGAATATCTAAAGCATTCCCAACCTGTGCTAAAAACAGAAGCCTAGTCTCCCACACTGCACTGCAAACCCTATAGAATACTTATATAGTAATTAGCCTGAACCTATTTTCTAATCCTAGGAGGTTTACATCACTAATATCAGATAAAGTGGCAGTTTTAGTTTTTTTAATTTTTTTACCTATGTGAAACAAAGCAGCTAGAACACATTTACTCTTAGTAATTCTTAAAGGGAGTTTAACCAATTACTAATAAAGGTGCACTGTGGCGGTAATGCAATTGACAATATATGGCTAAACCCTCACGCTGATGTTAAAATGAGACTTTCGCCAAGATATTCTTATATCAAGAACATACCGGAGCCCGAGCACCGCGTCAAGGTATCTCAGAGTGGCTCGGGACCTAACACTAGCCTGCCTTGCCATATGGGCAATTGCGGAAGGAGCATATAGGCCGACACACAGCCACCAACTCCTAGTTACCTCCAGCGTGAGATCACACATGCAATGGGAGGAGGGAGGAGACTATGAGCCCCACCTACCAATGACTCATGTGACTCAGGCTGCACAGGTGCACCAGAAAGTTACCATAAGATGTAAGTAATGGTACATTCAGACCTGGAGTTGCCACACCTCCAGGTGTAAATGTTCAAATACAATCACAGAAAAAAACGTGGTCTAAAATGGCAGAAAATTGCTCAGACCCCATATACTGTTGCGCATATCAAACCAGGGGAGCAATTCCTGCACATGTGGTCCGTTCCTAACAGCAATCCCCAGCAAAAAGGATGGTTTTGTGGTACATGTGGTCCGCTGCAGGCATTTTTGCTGTTAGCAATGGATCACATGTTCAGGAATTGCTCCCCTGGTTTAATATGTGCAACAGCATATGGGGTCTGAGCAATTTTCTGCCATTTTAGACCATGTTTTTTTCTGTGGTTAAAGGGAGTTTACCATCAGGAAAATCGTTCTTATACCAGGCATAATGGTGCCCCCTGGTGTTTAATCTGTCTATTATTGTGCACGTCCACCTACTGAGGTAGTCACGTGCCTGATCTGTGATAGAGAGAGAGCTGCAGCAGAAAGGACATGCCAAATTTAGAGATTCACTGAAAAAATGCACTAAAACAGTAGATGCAAACAATATATGGACTAAGCCCTCACTCTATAGATAAAATCTGAGACTCTTAGCCAATACATTTTGATCAAAATACATCTGTGCCCACCTACCCAGCGCCACGGTGGTCTCAGTCCAGGCAGGTCCTACGCTAAACCTTCCTATGCGGTTGTGCATCTATGTTTAGGTGCGCAGACCCTGCACATATAGTGTGCTGCTCCTAGTTACCTCTGTGTGCATCAGCAACCAATGAGAGGAGGAGCACACACACCTATATGTACCACCTTAATCAAGGTCGCCTCTTAGATAGGTGGGGCAAAAGTGCACATGAATGCTACTCCCCTGGTTTTAGGAGCGCATTCACACCAGAAGGTGCTACACCTTCCAGAGACAAAAAAATATTTACGGAAAACAGATACAAACATCCTGCACCATGTGATAGTAGAATGTGCGGATGTACAAGGCTAAATTTAGAGATTCACTGAAAAAATGCACTAAAACAGTAGATGCAAACAATATATGGACTAAGCCCTCACTCTATAGATAAAATCTGAGACTCTTAGCCAATACATTTTGATCAAAATACATCTGTGCCCACCTACCCAGCGCCACGGTTGCTGATGCACACAGAGGTAACTAGGAGCAGCACACTATATGTGCAGGGTCTGCGCACCTAAACATAGATGCACAACCGCATAGGAAGGTTTAGCGTAGGACCTGCCTGGACTGAGACCACCGTGGCGCTGGGTAGGTGGGCACAGATGTATTTTGATCAAAATGTATTGGCTAAGAGTCTCAGATTTTATCTATAGAGTGAGGGCTTAGTCCATATATTGTTTGCATCTACTGTTTTAGTGCATTTTTTCAGTGAATCTCTAAATTTAGCCTTGTACATCCGCACATTCTACTATCACATGGTGCAGGATGTTTGTATCTGTTTTCCAGAAAGGACATGCCCCCTAAATTGTGACACAATGGGGTTATCCCATTATTAGTGTAAAAAATGAAAATCAGACATCATATAGTATATGTCAATTTCTTTCTAACAAAGCTAGAACCAGCCTTATACCTCACATGGATCCAGAGATCTCCCCATTAGTTGCTCTGCTACATTTATATCAAACTGGCAGCTCAAGGGGAGTGTCTTTTCTGCTGCAGCTAAGGGGCGTGTCTCAGCTCTCCCTATCACAGCTCAGGAGGCGTGTCTCAGCTCTCCCTATCACAGCTCAGGGGCGTGTCTCAGCTCTCCCTATCACAGCTCAGGAGGCGTGTCTCAGCTCTCCCTATCACAGCTCAGGAGGCAGATGAAGTTTGAAACTGAGCATGTGCGGCCTTCTCAGTGAGCAGGACAAAGAAATAAGAAAAGAAACAAACAGAAGGTGGCGCTATACAGATAATTTTTTTTGGCTAGAGAAACTTTTTAATTACATAAAATTACAAAACAATTCAGATCCAGGTGCTGGTTAGAAAACTGTACAATATTTTTCTTGGGATAACCCCTTTAACCTTTTAGGGCTTGTGTACACGGCCATATTACTGCTACACTGCAGAGATGGTCAACGTCTGGAACCATAGGTAGCAAACTCATAATCTGCTATTAATGTTCCTTAACCACTCCAGGTACTAAAAAGCTAAGGCTACCCCTAAGTTTTTCACCAAATCCTGTCCCAAGTTTGGATGGACCTGGCTGCTAGAGACCCAGGTTACGTATGTTTATGATTGTGCACGTTCACCTACTGAGGTAGTCACATGCCTGAGCTGTGATAGGGATAGAGCTGCAGTAGAAAGGATATGCCCCCTGAACTTTGACAGGGAAAGGGCTGCAGCAGAAAGGACACGCTTCCTGATGTGTGATAGTGAGAGAGTTGCAGCAGAAAGAATACAGCTCCTGAGCTGTGATAGAGAGGTAGTCACACATGTGCCTGAGCTGTGATAGGGAAAGAGCTGCAGCAAAAAGGAACCACCCCCTGAGCTGTGATAGTGAGAGAGTTGCAGCAGAAAGAATACAGCTCCTGAGCTGTGATAGAGAGATAATCACACATGGGTCTGAGCTGTCACAGAGAAAGAACTGCAGCAAAAAGGAACCACCCCCTGAGATGTAGTAGGGAGAGAGCTGCAGCAGAAAGGACACAGCTCCTGAGCTGATGGCTTGAAGAAACTCTAGCAGAGCCATCGGAGCAGTGAATGGAGAGATCTCTGGATCCATGTGAGGTACAGGGCTGGTTCTAGCTTTGTTAGAAAGAGATTGTCATGTATTGGCATAAACACTTTCAGGCATCTCCATTGTTTTCAATCTTATCCAGTTTTCTTTCATTGTTTTCTCAAGTAATATTCTATGCTTATTATTATTATTACATTTCAGGCAATGTAAAAATGTATAAAAAGAATGATTCTGACATTTTTAAGTTAAGTAAAATCAACAAAACAGAATATATATAATTTTGGACTTCAGGCGATAGACTAAAAGGTACAGATTACATGATGTTTTACTTAAAGAGAACCTTTCACCACTCCTGACACGCCTGTTTTAATAACTCCATGCTTTCCCCCACGTAATAACAATTCTGGAACATCTATTCTTATGTCTCTATGTTGTGCCATTCCTTTATTATTTCTACTAGAAGTTATGAATGAATTACTAGCAGTCTGCAGTAAGGGTACAGAGGGGAGGTGACCAGATGGGGGTGTGTACCTGCACAGTCTGAACATGACAGCACTGAGCGAGTCTGTGCAGATACACCCCCAACTGGTCACCTCCCCTTTGTACCCTTACAGCAGACTGCTAGTAATTCACTCATAACTTCTAGTAGAAATAATAAAGGAATGGTACAACATACAGACATGAGAATAGATGTTCCAGAATTGTTATTACATGGGGAATGCATGAAGATATTAGAACAGGCATGTCAGGAGAGGTGAAAGGTCCTCTTTAAAGGGAACCTGTCATCACCTTTATGCTACCCATACTAACAGCAGAATAAAGTAGAGACAGGTGAGTTGATTTCAGCGGTCTGTCATTTATAAGTTAAAAGTAAGTGGTTGCCGAGAACCAACATCACAAACATTGCAGATTAGGTCTGGAAAAGAGTCAAATCTTCATGAGAAGAGTCATGGTTATTCATGAATTCCTGCTTTTCCTGCCCACCTGATGATGATAGACAGGCTTCTACCTAGTTTTCTCCCTTTCTCGCTATGAGAGAACTGCTAATCATCAGCAGATGGGTGGGGAGAGCAGGAGATTAGGAATAACCATGACTCTTCTCGGGTAGATTTGACTCTTTTCAAGGCCTGTGCTGCAATGATTAAGATGCTGGTTCTCAGCAACCACTCACTTTTAGCTCAAGAGAGACACACCGCTGAAATCAGCATTTCTGTCACTAATTTATGCTGCCCTCAGTACAGTCAGCCAAAAGTTGATGATGGGTTCCCTTTAATATACAAAATACAGATATGTCTTTCCTATTGGCCTGAGATATCCTGAGATAAGTGACACGGGATGACCAAGTTTGAAAGAAAACAACAAAAAAAACTTTTGAGTTGCCCTCAATGCCAGACAGAATAAAGCAAAAAATGTTTTTCCCTGCTAAAGCTAGTCATCTTGTACCACTCATCTCATGATATCTCGAGCCAAGAGGAAAGGTAACAAATGACCCATCTGTGTGAACTAATTTATGTACTCAATTTACACAATTTTCTGAGGAGCTTTATGGTTATGGACTCCTTTGGGGCAATTTTTTATGATTGCATTTAACTAATTTCGGCTAAAAATCATTTTGTCGGTTGGTTTTTATTAAAAATGTTCAGTCATTTCTGAGATACAATTAGTCTGTTTTCAAGCTGGTACAGTCTGTTTTATTTGAATCTTGTCAGCTGATGGCTCATATTTAGCTCTTATCTCTGATCTCCTGACCTCATAAAAACCCCTTTATAGCTCTATTCTCATAAAGCTTCTAAGTATTTGGCTTAAATAAGTGTTTATGAGGTCAGAAGATCAGTGATAAGACCTACACATGAGCCGTCAGCTGATGGGATTAAAAGAAAACAGACTGATTTTTAACTCTTTTCAAAAATGGCTGGACATTTTTAATAAAGATCAATTGAACAATTGATTTTTAGCCCAAAATGCAATAATAACAAATGCTCCCGAAGGTGTCCATAGCCTTTAAAATCTTTATACCTTTTATAACTTGCTATTTTCTTGAATTAATCAATTGTATACAACTTTCTCGTCTTTCAGCAGTCTGTACTGTTGTTTGCAGTAAGAGCAGTGATACTATGGAACTCTCTACCTGAGGAGGAGGTGGTGATGGTAAGTTCACTAAAAGAGTTCAGGAGGGGCCTGGATGTATTTCTTTAATATTACAGGTTATAGTTACTAGAGATGGGTCGTTTTCAGGGAATTATTCTGATGTCTGATTGGGAAGGAATTTTTCCCCTAAAGTGAGGAAAATTTGCTTCTACCTCACAGGGCTTTTTTTGCCTTCCTCTGGATCAACTTGCAGGATAACAGGCCGAACTGGATGGACAGATGTCTTTTTTCGGCCTTATAAACCATGTAGTGACTGTATGTTACTATCTGTGTGTGAGATTAAATGGTGGAGATGTGAGTGACAGTGGGAGACTTCTGATTAACTAACTATGCACAGTTATAGAGAGAGCATTGATATTTAGAGGAACAATATGCTTTACATTTAATACACATCCATAGCTGCCTATGGGGAAGGGGGGATTTTTTTTACCATTAGGTACACCTACTATAGAATTGCAGTTCTGAAAAGTTGTAAAACAGTAAATAAAGTGGTTACATGCCTTCTAACCCGATTTCAGCCCCCGCCTCTGCTCAGAATTCAGTCACTTTGTCTCTACATTGCTTTGTCTTCTGGTACGGTTATATATTAGTCTCTGTCAATGACTGTACCAGCTCCAATTTAGGGACGGAGCTTAGAGGTGGCTTATTGTACTTACAAGATGTGACCTTGATAATACTTATGTAAAACCATACATGTAACTGTCAAGCCAGTCAATAACCTAATCCACCCATCAATAGTACACATTTTCTTCTTTATTAATATGTGATTAAAAATGTATATGATGAAAAGATATTGACTGCGCCTGAATTGTGCAACAAGAGCAATTACAGCTTCAAAGTCTAATCACTACATAAGCCGTTTACAGCCGTCCATGTCAATAGTCTATTTGTCACCCAGATTTTATATTAAAAAGTATTCGAATTTTGTTTGTCTTTTAAGACCGAGTTAGGTTCTTAACAAAGTCACAGGTTATGTAAATCGGGAAGACGTTTCTTAAGCTTCGTTCACCCATTAGGATTTGTCCCTAGAGAACTTTTTCAATATTGTAACTGGGGAAGTAATGTAAGCCACTAGTAATATACTGCGGATAGAAATACGGACGCGTCTAACTTGATTTAACTTACTTAAAGGGGTTATCCCATTATTAGTGTAAAAAATGAAAATCAGACATCATATTATACAGTACATGACAATACATTTCAAGCAAAGCTATAACCAGCCCTGTGCCTCACATGGATCCAGAGATCTCCCCATTCATTGCTTTGCTACATTTATATCAAGCTGACAGCTCAAGGGAAGTGTCCTTCCTGCTGTAGCTCAGGAGACATGTCCTTTCTGCCGCAACTGTCTCTGTATCACAGCTCAGTAGGCAGTTGAAGGATGAAACTGAGCATGTGTGGCCATCTCAGTGAGCAGGTCAAAGAAATAAGAAAAGAATTAAGCAGAAGGTGGCGCTATACAGATAATTTTTTAAAAATAACTCAGTGACTATAGTAACTTTTTAATTACATAATTACAAAAGTATTCAGATCCAGGTGCTGGTTTGAAAACTGTAGAATATTTTTCATGGGACAACCTTTTTAACCTTTTTAACCTTTTAGGGCTCGTGTACATGGCCATATTACTGCTACACAGCAGAGATGGTCAACGTCCGGAACCATAGCCAGCAAACTTATAAACTGCTACCAATGTCCCTTAACCACTCCAGGTGGTGAAAAGCTAAGGCTACCCCTACGTTCTTCACGAAGGCCTGTCCCAAGTTTGGATGGACCTGGCTGCTAGGTTACGTCTGCTAGGTTACGTCTGTACTGTAAGGTAGCAGAAAACTGATGCGAGCTCACTAGAAGCAAACCTATCAGAATGATCAATGTTAAGAGAGTGGTAGACAAGCAGGGTCAGAACCAGGAGAGACACAGAGTCCAAACAGCAGAAGCAGGGTTAATGCAGAAACTAGTCATGGTCGGAATACAGGAGGATCAGTAGAAGCCAATTCTGCATACAAGAAGTTAATCCAGAAACTAGCCACAGTCAGTACACAGAAGGATCCAGAGTTCAGGTACAAAGTACAAAGATGTAAACTGAGCCAGGACACGTATGCAATCACCAGCAGCTGCCCTAAATGAGTAGCAGAATTAAAGGGCTCGTATGTGGTAATATGGTGTTAAAGTAAGTGCAACTAGTCAGGTTTTCAGCAGTTGGACCCTTAATGACTCTTGAGGTGGAGCTCTTAGGTGGAATATTTCTTCAAGATTTACACTGCAGCTCTTCTTGTTCCAATTGCCTCCTTGGTACTGTATTAGAACAAGCCCATTTCAAGTGCAGTATGAAGTCAGTGCACAGCAGGATGAAACTAGGGAAACAAAAGAAATGAGAAATTAGAAAACCATAGACTGAGGCAAATTAGGCATGGAAAGGGGGAGTCTGGAGAGATCCCCAACCTGCAGCCCTCTAGCTGTTGCAAAACTACAGGGTAGGCCATTTATATGGATACACCTAAATAAAATGGTTGGTGATATTAACTTCCTGTTTGTGGCACATTAGTATATGGGAGGGGGAAAACTTTTCAAGATGGGTGGTGACCATGGCAGCCATTTTGAAGTTGGCCATTTTGGATCCAACTTTAGTTTTTTCAATGGGAAGAAGGTCATGTGACACATCAAACTTATTGAGAATTTCACAAGAAAAACAATGGTGTGCTTGGTTTTAATGTTACTTTATTCTTTCATGAGTTATTTACAAGCTTCTCTTTGTTTACAGCCATTGACATGTCGCAGTGGTTAACACTTGAGGAGCGGATAGAAATTGAGTTGATGTCTGGTGAATACAGTACCCAGGTCATTGCAGCAGATTTCAATGCAAGACACCCTACGAGACCACCCATCTCCCATGCTACAGTTAGCAAACTGCTTGCCAAGTTTCGTGAAACTGGTTCAGTGTTGGATTTGCCAAAATGTGGACGCATGAAAACTGTCACTAATGAAGAAACATCAGTGGCTGTCCTAGCTTCATTCAGCAAGAGCCCACAGCGTAGCACTCGCTGCATGTCACTGGAGAGTGGCATCAGTCGACCATACCTTCGGCGGATATCAGCTACTCACAAATGGCATCCCTGCAGCATCTCAACGAGGATGACCAAGATCAGTGCACTGAATTTGCAGAATGGGCAAAAAAAAAAATTGGAACAGTTTACACAAAACATTTTGTTCAGTGATGAGGCAGACTTTTATGTGAATGGTGAAGTTAACAAACAAAACCACCGCTATTGGTCTGACACTAAACCACATTGGATAGATCCCTCCAAGACTGTTGGAACACAAAAATTGATGGTATGGTGTGGTATATGGGGATACAAAGATAGTGGGGCCATTCTTCATCAGTGGAAACCTCATGGCCACTGGATATGTGAAATTGCTACAGGATGATGATGTGTTTCCCTCTTTATGCACTGAAGCTGGCACGTTCCCTGAGTTTTTCCAGCAAGATGGTGACCACCACATTATGGGTGTCAGATCCGAGCATTCCTAGATGAACAGTTTCCTGGAAAGTGGATTGGTCATCGTGGGCCAGTTGAATGGCCCCCAAGGTGTCCCGATCTGACCCCTTAGACTTTTATCTTTGGGCTCATCTGAAGGCAATTGTCTATGCTGTGAAGATACGAGATGTGCAGCACCTGAAACTACGGATACTGGAAGCCTGTGCTAGCATTTCTTTTGCGGTGTTGCTATCAGTGTGTGAAGAGTGGGAGAAGAGGGTTACATTGACAATCCAACACAATGGGCAGCACTTTGAACACATTTTAAGTGGTCAGAAACTTGTAAATAACTCATGAAAGAATAAAGTTAAAACCAAGCACACTATTGTTTTTCTTGTGAAATTCTCAATAAGTTTGATGTGTCACATGACCCTCTTCCCATTGAAAAAACTAAAGTTGGATCCAAAATGGCCAACTTCAAAATGGCTGCCATGGTTACCACCCATCTTGAAAATTTTTCCCTGTCCCATATACTAATGTGCCACAAACAGGAAGTTAATATCACCAGCCATTTCCATTTTATTTAGGTGTATCCATGTAAATGGCCCACCCTGTACAACATGCCATGATAGCTGTAGGCTGTCCGGGCATGCTGGGAGTTGTAGTTTTGCAACAGCTGGAGGGCCGCAGGTTGGGCATCCCTGCTCTATAGTATGTGCATCATAGAAATACTAGATACTACTACTGTATAATAATCTTCTAGACACCCTTACTGACCTCTTTTCTGCTTCCCCAGACAATATATTTACAGGCAGTTTGAATCAAATGAGCAGGACAATGTAATAATAATGGTTACATTTACAATAGAAGGGCTAAATAACTTGTTTTTTGCAGCAGGAAAAAAAGTACAAAGTGCCGACTCCCTCCAAGCAGATAGACTGAGGTGTGCATCTTAAGAAACAGCTAATCAAATGCAAGAGAAGCTAAATCCAGCCAAACCCTGTCTCTCTCCTGATATCAGGTGTGCCGCAATTCCATGTCAGATTAATTTATGATCCTGCCATTTTGTTCCCAGAAAAAAAACCTAAACCGGGACTGTTGCAGTGGCAATGTCAAAGTGAATTTCCCAATGAAAGCTTACATATTAAAGACTAAAAGCCACGCTTATTGTGCATGCGTCTGGCATCTCGCCCTGCAAGATTATTCCAATTCTCAGACAGGCAAAAAGCAAGAGCGAGTAGACGGTGGATATAGATGTTACGCTAAATAAACAACAAGAGATTTCAAAATTTTGACCATCTGAGATGATTTTCTTTTTATTATTTTTTCATCTTGAATTTTTTTTTGAAAATTAATATATAAATTGCTGTGGACGACAAGACATTATTATCCAAGGTCAGGTTGAAGGGTTACAATAGAGAAAGGTGATCTCAAGATAACTAGGTTTAGGACATTACTTTTTGCCACTAAAGAAGTGAAGTATTTGAAAGAAGGAAAATTTTTTATTTGGAAGGTTCATTTTTGGCCATAAGACAAATTTAAAAGGGTTGTCTGGTGAATTAAAATAGTTTAAAAAAGGCTCCAAATTTCATTAAAAAAAAAAAAGTAAGTCATACTCACCTTTCAAATCTCCCACTGGTCGAGCACCCATGTTATCCTGTCTCTGCCATTCTCCACTTTCTGGACCCTCTGGACTCACAAGAAATAACCACTCAATCACTGGCTGAGTTGGGTCACCACTGTGGCCAGTGAATTACATACACTGCCAGGGACCAGGCAATATTGTAGCAGGAACGGTGGTGGATGAGTAACTTGTGTTTGATTTATTTTACACTATTTTGGGCCTTTAAGAATAAAGGTGGACATAAACATCCAGAAGTCTTATCATCAACAACCACTCAGACTTTTAATCTTCCTTTAACTTTCTTTGTGCTACCAGAAAAAGATCTTGCCAGTCATGCGTAATTTCTTATATACTGAAGACTAAAGTGTATGGAAATACTATGGTCAATGTCCGGAACCATAGCCAGCAAACCTATAAACTGCTACCAATGTTCCTTAACCACTCTGGGTGGTAGAAAGCTAAGGCTACCCCTAGGTTCTTCACCATAGCCTGTCCCAAGTTTGGATAGACTTATCTGCTAGAGACCCAGGTTATTTTTGCGACTTAACGCTGCAGAAAACTGATGCGAGCTGGCTAGAAGCAGAGCTACCAGAATGATCAATTTTAAAAGAGTAGTAGACAAGCAGGGTCAGAACCAGGAGAGACTCATAGAACCCAAACAGCAGAAGAAGGGTTAACCTAGAAACTAGCCATGGTCAGAATACAGGAGGAACAGTAGAACCTAATTCTGCAGACGAGAGGTTAATCCAGAAACTAGCCACAGTCAGTACACAGAGGGAAATGAGCATATCCAGAGTTTAAGTACAAAATACAAAGGTGCAAACTGAGTCAGGACACGTATGCAATCACCAGCAGCTGCCCTAAATGAGTAGCAGGATTAAAGGGAATCAGCCCCCAAACTAGAGTAAGTGGTGTACTATATAGTGTGACACTGAGTCCATCTGCACCGGGTCTTGGGCAGCATGCCTGTGCTGGGATCTACTGGGGGCATACTGGGGCAAAAAGAACTACTTATGGTATACTGGGACAATAAGAACTACTGGGGACATACTGGGATAAGAACTACTGGGGGCATTTAGGTGCAATAAGAACTACTGGGGGTATACTGGGGCAAGAATAACTACTGGGGTATACTGGGGCAAGAAGAACTACTGGGGGTATACTGGGGCAATAAGAACTACTGGGGGATACTGGGCCAATAAGAACTACTGATGGCATACTGGGACAATAAGAACTACTGATGGCATACTGGGACAATAAGAACTACTGATGGCATACTGGGACAATAAGAACTACTGGGGCAATAAGAACTACTGATGACATACTGGGACAATAAGAACTACTGGGGGCACACTGGGGCAATAAGAACTACTGGGGGCATACTGGGACAATAAGAATTACTCATGGCATACTGAGACAATAAGAACTACTGGGAACATACTGTACTGGGACAATAAGAACTACTGATGACATACTGGGACAATAAGAACTACTGGGGACATACTGGGGCAATAAGAACTACTGGGGACATACTGGGGCAATAAGAACTACTGATGGCATACTGGGACAATAAGAACTACTGATGGTATACTGGGACAATAAGAAGTACTGGGGGCATACTGGGACAATAAGAATTACTCATGGCATACTGGGACAATAAGAACTACTGGGAACATACTGTACTGGGACAATAAGAACTACTGATGACATACTGGGACAATAAGAACTACTGATGACATACTGGGACAATAAGAACTACTGGGGGCATACTGGGCCAATAAGAACTACTGATGGTATACTGGGACAATAAGAACTACTGGGGCATACTGGGACAATATGAACTACTGATGGTATACTGGGACAATAAGAACTACCTATGGCATACTGGGACAATAAGAACTACTGGGGGCATACTGGGACAATAAGAACTACTGATGGTATACTGGGACAATAAGAACTACTGGGGGCATACTGGGACAATAAGAAGTACTGGGGGCATACTGGGGCAATAAGAACTACTGGGGGCAAACTGGGACAATAAGAACTACTGATGGTATACTGGGACAATAAGAACTACTGATGACATACTGGGACAATAAGAACTACTGATGGCATACTGGGACAATAAGAACTACTGGGGGCATACTGGGACAATAAGAACTACTGGGGGCATACTGGGACAATAAGAACTACTGATGGTATACTGGGGCAATACAAACTACTGGGGGCATACTGGGGTAATAAGAACTACTGGGAACATACTGTACTGGGACAATAAGAACTAGTGCGGCATACTGGGGCAATAAGAACTACCCATGGCATATTGGGACAATAAGAACTACTGGGAACATACTATACTGGGGCAATAAGAACTACTGATGGCATACTGGGACAATAAGAACTACTGGGGATATACTGGGGCAATACGAACTACTGGGGGCATACTGGGGTAATAAGAACTACTGATGGCATACTGGGACAATAAGAACTACTGGGGGCATACTGGGACAATAAGAACTACTGATGGCATACTGAGGCAATAAGAACTACTGGGGATATACTGGGGCAATACGAACTACTGGGGGCATACTGGGGTAATAAGAACTACTGATGGCATACTGGGGTAATAAGAACTACTGGGGGCATACTGGGGTAATAAGAACTACTGATGGCATACTGGGACAAAAAGAACTACTGGGGACACACTAGTGCAAGAAGAAGTACTGGGGGCACTATGCATGCATTATTACTACTGTGGGTACACTGGGAGAAAATTATTACTATTGGTAGGACTTTGGGGAGCACTATTACTATGGGGGACTATCTGTATATATGGCAGTATAATTTTTGCAGTATAGCATTTGGGGGCATTGGGGAGCACAATGGACACATTATTGGGGATAGCAGCCGAATAATAAGATTAGGGCACCAGGAGGGGGAGGATAATGCCATGAGGAGGCTGAAAGATATCATGGTGGTCTTCTCCCAATGGAGAGGATGAGGAAAGAGAACATCTACATCAGAGGAGACATCACTGAATGTAAGAGGTATGTGGTGCTGTATTCTCCTGTAGGTGAGATAGCGCTATATTTAATGTCCATCTAAATATGTGTTTAGTACTAGGGCTGGGGAGGAAGGAAGGGCTATATTGTGCAGTATACTTTTTTTTATACTCGTGGGGCCCAAGCTTAAGGAACAACCCAGGGCCTTCCAGCCACTTAATACTCCCTTGTTTTCATCATTTCTTTAGACAAGCTTTCAGTCCTATTTAATTTGTACTCGACCAATATCCTTCCATCCATCCATCTCAACAGTACTTGTTCCTTTGTACTTACTACTGTACATTTGCCCCAATATGCTGCAGCCCCCTCTGCTGATGAAAGGGAATATTACAGATAAGCTCCTTTTGTCTAGCATTTCATTGTATTTCCAATTAAGATTTTTTCCTCTCATCCCCTCATAATTTGTATATTAAACTAAAATGTCATTGCATGATGTCATTTCCCCTAGCAGAACGCTTTTATACATTTTCTTGGTCAATCGAAAACACCCAAGATCTGAAAAGAGAAAGAGTTTTTGCAATTAGCCTCCCGGATCAGATTAAAACAAACTTGTGGCCCTGCACCTATTTTATTTACAGGATTGCAATCTTTTCTGGGTCAAAATGTTAATTAAAAGTTTGCAAAAGTTGCTTAGTTACCATAAAGTCCCCAATGCAATTAACATATGAGCCAATTTTATTTTATTTTTTTATTTTTTTGTGTGTTTTTTTTCTTGCTGTGTACAGCTGTTAACAAGTTCACTTCTGGATTTTAAAAAAATGGTGGAAATAAAAAAAAGATTTATGGTAAATACATTTTGGAAAAAAGATCAGTATTTATAAAAAAAAGAAATCTTATAGTAAGGCAAACAAAGAGCAAAAATATAATGTGAATTATAACATCCTCTAACCAGAAGTTTATAATTTACTTTTATTTAATGCAGCTTCTGATAATTCTGAATGTTCAGAACAGAAGTAAAATGTATCATGGCTAGAGATGATCAAATATCTTATAATTCATTTTGAGTGAAATTCTAATGAATAGGTAAAAAAATGTAAATGGGTCCAAATTGATTCTACCCAAATCAAAAGTTCCCAATTGGTCTCCTAGGTTTAGATAGATAGATAGATATGTGATAGATAGATAGATAGATAGATAGATAGATAGATAGATTGCAACAGCAAATCATGTCTCCGTGACACTGACATATAAAGCTATGGGTAAATGCATGGTTGGCAGTATTAACACACAGCCTGTTCAAAAACACTCTGCGTCATCTTATTTGTTATGCTTTTTAAATTAAAAACATTTCCAAAAGTTGTCCGTTATTGGAGGTAGATGCCTGTCGGTGTTTATATACACATGGTAGTATAAAAAAAAAACAGAGGCTTGTTCTGAACAAGCAGTCTAAAAATTATGCCTTAACAGGGCAGATGCCTGCCTGTGTTTATGCACAAACATGGTAGTATCAGAAGAAGCAGTAGCTTGTTGTGATCAACACTATAAACTGCTCTTGATGCACTAAAATACTGCACACCTATTTGGGCAGTTATAAACAGTATAAAAATTGCAATAGGTCTTTGAGAAACAGAAGAAAGGTGCAAAGGTGCAAACCAAAACATACACTGCTATTGATACACTAAACTTTTCTTATTTGCACAGTTGTAAACAGTGGAAGAATTGCAACGGGTTTTGGGGAAACAGAAAAAGGTCCAACAAGACTTCCCTGGGTGCAATAAAAATATACGGTATTGCGCTGCTGTTGACACACTAAAATACGCTTATTGCATACTGCAAAATTTATGCTGCTGTGCTGGTCATGCGGGGAAAATATGCCTAGTGCATATTTCTGAACTGCTGAAACTTTTTGACAGGTTTTTGGAAACAAAAATTATGGCTCATGCACAGAAAAAAAGAGTACTGTTTCTTTAAATGATCTTTGTCCAATGCAGCAGTCCATATATGAACAGTTCCTGGCTACAGAGATGCACAGTACACCAACTGTCCCTATGGTGTCCCTAGTGATAAAAACCTGGCTTTCTACCGAGTAATTCAACCTACCTATTTAAATATATCTTCTTCACAATCACTAAACTGTCCCTGCAAGACCCTAAAATGTCTGACTGTCCCATTAATGGCTGAGCTCACAATGGTGTTGGTGCTTCAGATAGACCAGCCAATATCCTTCTTCCTGATTGGCTGTCAGGCTGACTGCAAAGCACCGTAGGAAATCCCCCGAGTCCAGGCCCAACCTTGGACATCTTCCCTGCCTTTTTTCCCATCATTAGTGTAAGAGTGTTTTCAATGTTAAAGGGTTATTCTCATCTTAGACAATGGGGGCATATCGCTAGGATATCTAGGATTGTCTTATAGGTGCTGGTCCCACCGCTTGGACCCGCACCTATATCGCGAACGGAGCCCCCAAAGTAAAGGAGGGCATACTGTGCATGCGCAGCGGCCTTCCTTTCATTTCTATGGGGCTGGCGAAAATAGCCGAGCACTGGCTCGGCTATTTCCGTCGGCTATATAGAAATGAATGGGAGCGGTGGCTGCGCATACACGGTGCTACCATTCATTTTTATGGGAGCAGCGGGGGAGCTGCACCTGGTGGTGGCCGGACCCCGGGAAACCTGGGGTCCTCCAGGTGCAGCGCTCCCCCCTCCGATCTTGATATATATCTTGATATCCCACCGCTAGGACCCGCACCTATAAGACAATGGGGGCATATCGATGCGATATGCCCCCATTGTCTAAGATGAGAATAACCCTTTAAATGACTGGTGCCTCTTTGAGCAATTTGTCCAAAGCAAATCGCCAAAACTTCGGATTTATTTGGATGAAGAATTTCTATTTGTTTAGATTTAATTTGCTTATCTCTAATCAGGACTAAAGTAATAATAATACAATTAATAATAAAGCAAAAGGTTATGTTGAAGTTCCTAAGCCCCAGTGCAAAATCCGTAACAGGGCTCCTAATCACCAGTTGCCGTAATACTAATGTCTTCTCATGTGACTGAGGAGCATTCGAGCCTCCTCTATCACCAAGGTCATTGTTTATGTTAGCAGTAGGGGTTGTCTTTTTGGAGGTCTTCTTCTCCTACAAGTCTCTCTTACCCTTGTTCATCTACTTATGCATCTGCTCTACACAATTAACTTAATGTAAGGATCAGGATTAGGTAATCTTTTAAACTAAGATTTACTGTGACTGAAATGTATGAGATCTCATTGGTTTCCTCGAATGAAAGGATTACGAGCGTTTCTGAAATGATCAAAGAGTGCATTCTGAAGTTTTGGGTGGAGCACAAGATAAGTCTTGTCAGTAATGACACTAAGATGTCACCAAGGGCAAGTTAACTGATCTTTAGACACCAAGTGCCAACCCTGGCATCACCACTGCTTAAAAGGGCGGTGATGTACTGCAAAAGTGAGGAGTCCTGGCTATCTACTCTGTGAAATCTGCAGAAGTGAGTCTAAGCTTGAGGAAGTCATCATGTTGGACTGGGCCAAATGAGGATAAAACTAATGCCTACAGTGAATCATTGGATTTAAAGCAAATCTCTTTAATACACTCTCCTATTTCAGGGCCAAATATCATGCCGGAAGCCCAAGAGAAGCAACGAATATAAGCAGTGATGGGGGTTGTAGTACTCTTTTCCTCTATCTCATCAAAGTTTCCTTCTCTGCAGAATCTAAGGCTGGCAATACAATTCCTGCAAACTTGTCTGTAGTTCCCAGGCTGAGGGGTACAGGATTAAGATACGGCTGGCCAGGACCGTGTCCAAGTGTCGAAGGTTGTATTAGCCATGTTCCTCTCACTGTAGTATAAAAACAATCTTTCCCTCTCTCTGTTTCTGGAGTACTGTAAAGAAGGGATGACTTTCTTGATGCAAAGCTCTAAGGAGTGAGCACATGTGCACACCTGAACAAAATTGTTGGCACCCTTCCCTTGAAGAAAGAAAAACCAAAATCAGTCACTGAAATAACTTGAAACTGACAAAAGTAATAATAAATAAAAATGTAATGAAAATCAGACATTGTTTTTGAGGTTTGACGACAGAATAATAATAATAATAATAATAATAATAATAATAATAATAACTAAAAAACTAATGAAATTGATGAAACTGACCTGGACAAAAATAATGGTACCCCTAGAAAAGATTGAAAATAATTTGACCATAGGGACTTGGTAAACTAAGGAGTGGTCTGTGGTTACCATCACAGGTTTCTGCAAACTTCTAATCAGTCAGTCTCTCTATTTAAAGGGTGAAAAGTAGTTATTGTGCTGTTTGGTATCATGGTGGGTACCACAATGAACATGGACCAAAGAAAGATAAGGAGAGAGTTGTCTCAGGAGATTAGAAATTTTTTTTTATAGGCAAACATGTTGAAGGTAAAGGCTATAAGACCGCCTCGAAACAGCCTGATGTTCATCTTACGAAAGATGTACATATTATTCAGAAGTTTAAGGTCTACAGGACTGTAGCCAACCTCCCTGGACATGGCCACAAGAGGAAAATTGATGACAAATTGAAGAGATAGATAATATGGATGGTAACCAAAGAGCCCAGAACAACTTCCAAATAGATTAGAGGTGAACTCCAAGGTCAAGGTACATCAATGTTAAATTGTACCAAAGTGAACATTGTTGAAAGCAAATCATAAGAAATGTGAGACTGGAATTTTCCAAAATATATACTGACAAGCCACAAAGTTTCCTTTGGACTGATGATACAAAACTGGAGCTTTTTGTCACATGACATCAGTCAGTCAAACTTTCTGTGCCGGTTTTGAGGAAGCACCTAATCTATGACGAGGTGTGCGTCTCATAAGAAATTAGGCGCATAATCCAGCAGTGAACAACGGTGGAGTAAAAATTTAAGAGATGCGACATTTGTTTTTAAATGTTGCAGTTAAAAAGTTGCAAACACATAGTTTGCGACTTTTTAAAGCCACTTTTCAATCACAAGAGAGATGATAAATCAAAGCCCACGTCAGATTCATTTTTTAAAAAAATGTTTTTAAATATATTCATTATTCATTTAGTGAATTAAATTGTAATCTTGGTTTAGCAGTATTACTAAATCATATCATTACAAATTTATTCAATGAATAATAGTAAAGGTAAATCAATACTAATTATTCACTGTATAATACTAAAGGTAATCAATGAATGACACACACAGATACATCTGGAAATGTCTTTAAAAATGTGGATTGGACCTTTATGTTTTATCTATAAATGTTTTTTCTGATGATGTAAATATTTAATGTATCTATCTATCTATCTATCTCATGTATTTTATCACTGTATATCAATATTTTCACACATTTTATTCTTAATTTTTGCCTTTAGTGGTTAATACAAAACACAAAAACATATGGAAGTGTCTTTTTAAACTGTAGACTTTTATGTTTTATTTATACATTTTCTGACAATGTAAATATCTATCTATCTATCTATCTATCTATCTATCTATCTATCTATCTATCTCATATCTATCTGTCTATCTCCTATCTATCTCATATCTATCTGTCTATCTATCTCCTATCTATCTCATATCTATCTGTCTGTCTATCTATCTATCTATCTATCTATCTATCTATCTATCTATCTATCCATCCATAGTTATATATACCATATATATCTAGTGGTTTTAGCCTTGTATTTGTAAACATATGCATTGTCATTACCTTTCCTGGGTGAATGAAGGTAGAAGATAAACCACTCCTGCCCTGGATCAGGTCTGTAAGTAATGATGCATCCCCACAGACACAGATGTCCTATAACAAATTGACATGCATTACCCCAGATTTACACGACACAAAGACTCCTGATTAAATTCTGCGGATTCCATATCACCGATTGTATTTTTTTTTAACCTCCATGATGCACAAAGTGAATAATGGGTCCTTTTTGCTAATAGTTTATGATCCATGAGATTAGAAATGTCTATAGAACCAGGGATTCTACAGTGTAGGGTAAAAGGGTTCCTCGTATTTTCATCCATCCACATCGGCAGAGCCGGCCTACCTCAGGACTGGATAAAATTGCTTTATGTTTTAACGAGAAGAAGTAAATGTGTCTGGGCAGAATCCTGCTCATTATCTTAAGTATGATGATAAATGAACTGCGGTCAGCGTCTTATTCTAAACATCATTTAAAGGGACAGCGTAACGACAAGTTATTTATTCGCAGAATTAAATTGTGCACCTGCTTTCCACGGATGAAACGAGGCTCAGAGAAGCTTTTGCAGGATGATTATTACATAGTAATTATTAACAAGGGTTCTATATATTTTTTATTACGATTTGACCACTAGGGGCACTGTTTCAGTATGGATAATAGCTACAAGCTTATTATATACTGACAGGGTAATCTGAATAGATGTACTGTTTTTACATAAATACAGCTATATGATGTTTTCATGTGATAATTTTTTTAGATTTTATTTTATATTTTGACTTTTTATGTGTTTTAATTTTTCGCGTCAAGTTTATGTTCAGCTTTATGTTTTATGTTGTAACCAAAATGCAGGGCTGTACAATATAAAATATGCAGGGGTAACGAGTGAAGCAGGGTAAGTGACATACACCAAACTGATTGCTTTTAGGCGCTTTTTTCGTTTTTTCCTCACTTTGTGTCCAGAAATGAGAAGTTATAAAATGCCAAATTTCACAATGACAAATACATTTATTTCGGTCACCATATCGATGTAACGTCTGCCAGCCATCAGGTGGTGCAGGAAGAGAAGGTATTACTAGGGCACAGTTATTATTCTTGGTGTACTATTTTGATAAATGTTATGGTAAAATGATATACATTTATCAAAATGGTGCATGAAGCGTAATAAAAGGGGCACATGTTCTGGACCTGCAAAGTACTGCAATAGTAAGTGGGTAATTCCTGCAAACCACCATTTCATTACATCATGGTGACTAGTGTTGATTGAGCACCATACTGCTTGGGTGCTCGGGTCGAACACTAGGCGGTGCTTGAGTGCTCGACTGAGCATCCGAGCACAATGAAAGTACCCGAGCACTAAACCAGGCACCCCCGGCTATGAAGAGAGGAGGGTGTTTGGTTCATAGGGAAAGGTCAGAAAATGGAAACACCACTGAAATGGTTCGAGAACAGCATGGGGAGGATGTCTGGATGCATCTTGGACACCAAAGTCGCTGCTGGGAACGATGTTGTCCGAGTATTACGCCAATTTTTATGGAATGACAATAATACCCCCCAAAACCGAAGATAAAATTGATTTTAGAGGAAATATTGTTAGGAAACATATATTTACTTGTGCTGCCAAAAATTACAAGGAAGAGGCACTCCGATACAAGACAGGTAATGTCGCCTTGATTAGCGGCAGAAAAAATGACACCGGATGTCAGGTATATAGGATACACAAACGTTATAATGCACACGCTGCACAGGTGGTGTTTAGGTCAGGGAAACTTGCACTAATTTTGCACCCCATGAAAAAAAATATTGCAGCCAGATATAACAATAGTCCTTAAAAGGACTTTTGGGTCTTTTAAACAGAACAACTAGCCCTGCCTAGCCAAATCCTATCCCTACACTATATGTCCCTCCTCGCGCAAACGTTATATAGCAGACGCAGCGCAGGTAATGTCTCTTTGATTAGCTGCAGAAAAAATGACACCGGATGTCAGGTATATAGGATACAGAAACGTTAGAATGCACCAGCTGCACAGTTGGTGTTAAGGTCAGGCAACCTTGTGCAATTTTTGCCCCCCCCCCAAAAAAAAAAATATTGCAGCCAAGAAACGTGTGGGGAGGGGACTCGAGCATGGCGCCCGAGCACACTCTGCCATGCTCGCTCATCACTAGTGATGACATTGTGGGGAAGCCATTATCAATGGGACATGGTTGTGAGATCCATGATCTGGGTTTGAAAGTACTCTGATCAAAGTCTTTCCTTCCTCCATTTCCTTCCCCATTTAATTTGTTCCTTCTTTCCTCCCTTCCTTCTTTCCTTTCTTTTTTTTCTTCCTCATTATTGTTCCCTTCTTCTTTCCTTTCATCATTTTTTCCATTTCTTTCAACTTCCTCTTTTCCTTTCTTTTTTTTAAATTTTCCTTCAACTTCCTCCTTTCCTTTCGCTTACTTCCCTTTTTCATTCCCCTTTACTTCCTCCTTTCCTTTCCTTTCTCTTCCTTCCTTTTTATTTTCTTCAACATCCTCCTTTCCTTTCGCTTCCTTACCTTTTTTCATTTCCTCTGACTTCCTCCTTTACTTTTGCTTCCTTCCTTTTTTCATTTCCTTCAACTTCCTTCTTTCCTTTCCTTTCTTTTCCTTTCCTTTCCCTTACTTCCCTTTGTCATTACTTTTGACTTCTTCCTTTCTCTTCCTTCCTTTTTTTTATTTCTTTCAACATCCTCCTTTCCCTTCCTTACCTTTTTTCATTTCCTTCGACTTCCTCCTTCACTTTTGCTTCCTTCCTTTTTTTCATTTCCTTCGACTTCCTCCTTTCCCTTCCTTTCCTTTTTATTTCCCACTTTCTTTCCTTCCATTTTTATTGCTAACTGAAGGGCTGCTTAAAGGAAATCCATCACTCCGATTTTGGACTACTATCTCTAGTAGTTCCTCTGCTGTCAGCTCTCTAAGCTGCACAGAAATACACAGTCCAGATGCTGTTCTAACCTAAAGGAGAGGACTCATGGGCGCAGCAGAAAAATAAAAAATAGTGATCTGGACTCCATATCCGAAGGACTACTCATATATTACTGTAGACAATAGTTCAACATTGGGCTGACAGATTCAATTAAAGGAATAACTGAAGGGCTGCTTAAAGGTAATCCGTTCTTCAGGACAGCTGCAGTTTTGCCAGTCTGGTATGGTAACTACTGTACTTGGCGGGTGTTTTAATTTTCCCTATCATTGTATAAAGTATGTACTGAACCTGAGGAAGTGCGCTGTCCACCTATGAAAAGCCTTGTCCTTTCTACTTGAGCTTGAACATTTTTATGTAATCTGAAGTAGCGACGAACGTTTGATCCACTTTTCCTTCTGAACACAGTACGTCCGGTAATGGAATATTGAAGCCCAGTCTAAATTTAATGTTGTGGTCAATATCAACGTAGCCGGCCGCCTGGGCCATAACCATATCAAAAAGACCATAAGACACAGGGTGATTTACCAGAACCGGCCGCAGTTTTATTGCACACCTTGAGGCACAAACACTGAATATATTTTTTGCAAACCTTTAGAAATACTCCCTAATAAGAATCTGCTCTCCCACGTAGCTCATCCACAGTGATGACTTTGCACGTGGTCACCAGGACACACCGGAGAGGTGGATGGGATGATCCTGTTATAACCTGGTATGACTGATCCTCCTGTAGATCCCCTTTAAGCAGCACGTCCCCGCAGCTTCCTTGTCACTTTTGGCATGCAGCTCTCATTAAATCCAGCAAAACTTTCTATTCCGATAGACAGGTAGACAATTCTTCTGCGGACAGGTTGTGTGATCCGATGAGGAAAAACTCTTCAGACTGCAGGGTTAGAGACACACAGGATGCTTATCAGCTGACAAGGCTCCATCCTGGAACATCCAAAAAAATCAATGCCTCCAGGAGACAGGGAGCTGTCATTGCGAGGACATACCCAAACTGCCAATACTTATAAACCCAGGAGCAAACATTGGCGTGAAGGCTTTTCACTGAGCTTCTTGACATGACGGAGATGGACTTGTTTTCAAACCAGACAGGTTGAGGTGGACAAGGAATTAACTCTTGGCGTTCTTACCCTTCTGGGAGAGACTTACCTTCTGAATAAGGTCCTGCCAGTCACATATCAGTTTAGGACGATGTATTATAAATGAATGCCGGCACTGATGACCCTCAATGTCTACTGAGTACGGGGTCAATTGTGGTGGTGAAGACATCAGCTGCTCCTACTGAAGGTGGCTCCATGAAAAGCCTGACATCTCAAGCACGTGACCACTACAAATCTGTATACCAAATTTAGGAATTATTATTGGGTCACTATATGTATTACTAGTATTGCTTTAGCAGTATATTTAGTACTGTAAGGTGGTATTAATTGAGCACTGTATGTTTACATTACTTGAGCACTGTATATTGGTATAACATGGGCACTGTATGTTAGTATTAATTCAGCACTGTATGTTGGTATTACCTAAGGAATCTACATTGGCATTCCTTGAGCACTATACTATATGTGGGTATTATTTGATCACTGTTTTTTCATTTTAATCAAAGCATGCAAAGTTTATGAAAAATTATATTTATAGAGAAGCCAAATTTCTAAGATGGCGGCTGCACATGTTACAAAGTGAAAGAAAGAAACCCGGGAATGCGATATGATCCATAATGCCGTTAGGCTAGCCAATCAGCAGATAGCCATCCTCTGTGATGTCATAGCCCTATAAAAAGCCTCATCGCGCCGAGTCTCCATCATTTCACTGTGAGCTGAGCTTAGGGAAAGACATGAGAAGCTTTCATGCACTGGGGAAAGTGTTGCTAAAAGCTTTTAAGTGTGGAATATTGAATAGGGAGAGTGCAGGGACAGTGTAGGGAGATCATAGGGAGAGTTTTTAGACAATGTAGGGAAAGCATAGGTAGAGTGCAGGTTGAATGTAATAACCATCTGTATCTTGTTGAACTGCTGCCACAATCTCATTTAATAAAATTTGCATTGCATTCTGTCATAATAGAAGTCTATGCTGGCCATAGACTTCTATTATGATGAAATGCAATACGGAATGCCTCTTATAGGCTTCCGTGGTGCATGCCGTCATAAAATTCTGTTATGATCCGTGGTAACGGAATCCATAACGGGATTCTTAGATAACCCGAGGCCCAAATCTTGTACGCCGAACTTGAAAACACAAGTTCGCTCAAAACTAATGGTGAACAGTACACATAAAATTTTTATTAATATTTTAATAGTTCAGACATTATCGAACGAGGCCATAACTAATATGTTTTTTTAATATATTTTTATATATAAAATTGGAAAAGGAGGGTGATTTAAACTTTAATAATTATTTTTACTTTTACAGTGACAACTTTTAAACCCCCTAACAATTTGAATTTCTTGTTCGTCAATCAACCGAATCAAATTTTTCAAAACTTTGCTCGTCAATAGTCATCAGTATATGATCGGTGGGGGATCCTTGCTGATCAGTGGTTTGAGAAGGCACTGGCGCTCCTGTAAGCATCACGGCCTTCTCGCTGCTTACCAAGCACAGCGCCGTACGTTGTATAGCGGCTGTGCTTGGTATTAAGCTCAGCCCCATTCAGCCAAATCGAAGTATTAATCATTAAAAAATAAAAAAATACACAATTTAAAAAAAAACACTTTCAATCCTTTACAATATGTCAAGATCTCTGCTTGCTGTAAGTGAGTGTGAAGCATTCACATTCTAATCACACACACATCGTTTCTTACATTTTTGATATTTCACTTACTAACTTTATTCTAGCGAGCAGACTTTGGTGGAATAAGTATGCCTTGAATCAATCATAAAAGCGTCAATCCTGCCGATTATCTGATTACTGATTTGTGCCTCACGCCTCATGTATAACATTATTAGGCTGCATTCAAATGTTGCATTAGTGTTTTTTAGTGTTGCATTTTTTTTTTGTATGGGGCTTGCAAAGACTCTGCTTCTGCCGCAGATCACACAACCCCATTCAGATGTATGGAACTGATTGTTACTTGTAGAAATTTCTGCATCCAATCTATCACATGCACCTATGACTGTATCCTCCTTGTGGTTCAGTTATATGAATGCCTTTTCTCAGGACATGAACTGGTTAACCCTCTTCTTGCCATAGGGGGCAGCAATGCATTACAACACACAACAAAGTGGCCAGGGAAAGCCTGAGACTGCGGATACAGAGAAGTGAGATTGCTACATTGTATAAACCTCAGTGGTCACAGTATTGTCAGCAGCACATATGACAATATACATATATGTGTTCTCGTGATTCCCTTAGGCCGTGTGTCTGGCTGGAGGTGATATTAACATATTTGTGTCTGTAGATAACTGCAGATGGGGCTCATGTCCTGCGCTGCGGCTCTGGAGCTCTGGAGCAGGGTTAAGCTTCTTATCAGGTCCAGATCTAGATTAAGGAGGTTACCTACTTGTATAGAGAAGGCAGGCTGAGGAGGTAAACCCGCTGCTGTCACCCATCATCCTATATACATCCTACCTTACATAGGATGAAACTTTGGAAATCTAGATAGATGAATCTGAAATAGAAAGATCTGAGATATTATTAGATAGATAGATAGATAGATAGATAGATAGATAGATAAACATATAGAAGAGATAGATAGATAGATAGATAGATAGATAGATAGATAGATAGATAGATAGATATAGATTACATAGATGGATAAGATAGAGATAGATAGATAGATAGATAGATAGATAGATAGATATAGATTACATAGATGGATAAGATAGAGATAGATAGATAGATAGATAGATAGATAGATAGATAGATAGATAGATAGATAGATAGATAGATAGATAGATAGAGTGGGGATTCACTCTGGTAGGCAGGGTAAGCGGACGCAGAACAGAGGCACAAAAACAGTTCTTAATCCAACTGCAGTGTTTTATTCACACACGCAGGTATAACAGTACATCAAAAACAACTTCACCTGAGTTGAAAGTACTGGTGTTAATTCACACCCTGCTTCAGGTTCTGCATACAGAGTCCATTTATAGAAACAAAATCCCCCTGTCCTCCCAGACAGGTCTTCAGCCTTCATCCAGGCCCCAGCCTTCCACCTCTGCTGTAGTTTGGCTGGCTTTTTAAAGTAGTTTGGTGTCAGCAAAGCCTGGACCGGCACCTACAATCCAGTCCGATGCTTGACTTCACCTGGCTGTCAATCATCCCAGCAGCACATGCTGGGAGGAAAATACCTTCCCTCAAGCAACAGACCTTTCAATGTGTCACAACCTTGAGGGGGTGAACACTTGTCAAACAGTGCACTCGGGACAGGGCATCCGCGTTTCCCTGTAACCAGCCCGCTCTGTGCTCGACTGTGAATTTAAAGTTCTGTAATAAAAGAGACACTCTGGTGACCCGAGCATACCTCTCTTTGGCCTAGCTCATCCATTTGAGAGGGGAGTGGTCGGTCACCAGGCGGAACTTCCTCCCTAACAGATAGTAGCGGAGAGACTCGAGTGCCCATTTGATGGCCAGGCACTCCCGCTCCACTATACTGTACCTTGTTTCAGCTGGGGTGAGTTTGCGGCTCAGGAAAACAACAGGATGCTCCTCCCCGTTGACTTCCTGAGACAGTACAGCTCCGAGGCCTACTTCAGAGGCATCAGTCTGTACCACAAACTCTCTCCTGAAGTCAGGCGTCACCAGCACGGGTGACCCACACAAGGCCGACTTCAATGCGGAAAAAGCCTCTTCCGCCTGGTCATTCCAGTGAACCATCACCGATTTCCGTCCCTTCAAGAGCCCTGTCAATGGTGCCGCTAACGTAGCAAAGTGGGGAACAAACCTCATGTAATACCCCACCATCCCCAGGAACGACTTTATTTGCCTGGTGGTGACAGATCGTGGCCAATTCCGTATTGCCTCAATCTTGCTCATCTAGGGTTTGATGACACCGCGCCCAATGACATACCCTAGGTATTTTGTCTCCTGCAATCCTACAGCACATTTTTTTGGGTTAGCGGTTAACCCCGCCCTTCGGAGGGAATTCACTATGGCGTGTACTTTTGCCAGGTGACTCTCCCAGTCGGCACTATAAATGACCTCATTTGAGGTAAGCTGAGGCATACCGACGATGCGGACGAAGCACAATGTCCATTAACCGCTGGAATGTGGCGGGAGCACCATGCAGGCCAAAAGGTAACACCTTATACTGATATAGCCCCTCCGGTGTGATAAAGGCTGTTTTCTCCTTGGCAGCCTCCGTTAAGGGCACTTGCCAGTACCCTTTTGTGAGGTCCAAGACAGAAAAATACCGTGCCTGCCCTAACCGCTCGATTAACTCATCCACCCGGGACATGGGATACGCATCAAACTTAGAGACCTCATTTAATTTATGGAAATCATTACAGAACCGTAATGTCCCATATGGCTTGGGTATCAGAACTATTGGGCTGGCCCACTCACTCTTAGATTCTTCAATAACATCCAGCTGCAGCATCCGCTGCACTTCCTCCGAGATGGCTTGTCGCCGTGCCTCGGGCACCCGGTATGGCTTTAACCGGACTTTCGCCTGGGGTTCTGTGACAATGTCATGGTGGATTACGGAAGTACATCCTGGGAGGTCCAAGAATACATCTGTGTTCCGACTAATGAACTCCCTGGCCTCCTGAGCCTGCTTAGAGGAAAGGCTGTCAGCAATATGTACTGTGGCAGCCGCTTCACCAGCATCAGGCAGAGGGGCCGGAACCTCTTCCCCTAGACAAACCGTCCGTGGGCTGTTCTCAGTACAGGTCTCCCTATCCTTCCAGGGTTTTAGTAAATTGACATGGTAGACCTGCTCTGGCTTTCGGTGACCAGGCTGGCGTACCTTGTAATTTACATCGCTTACTTTCTCTAGAATCTCATAGGGCCCCTGCCACCTAGCCAGGAACTTACTGTCCACGGTCGGTACAAGAACCAAGACCCGATCTCCCGGTTTAAAGTTCTGCACCCAAGCCGCTCGATTATAGACCCGACTCTGGGCCTGCTGAGCTGCCTCCGTATGCTCCCTAACCAGTGGCAACACTGTCTCCATCCGTTCTTGCATGTTGGTGACATATTCAATGACACTTTTATGCGGAGTGGGCTGTTGCTCCCACGCCTCCTGGGCTATGTCCAACAGCCCCCGGGGATGTCTGCCATATAGAAGTTCGAAGGGCAAGAACCCAGTAGAGGCCTGGGGTACCTCTCGCACTGCAAACATTAGATAGGGCAGAAGGAGGTCCCAGTCCCTCCCATCTTTGGATACCACTCTTTTCAGCATATTTTTTAACGTTTGGTTAAATCTCTCCACCAGACCGTCTGTTTGCGGCTGGTAAACGGACGTCCTTAACTGTTTTATGAGCAGCAATTTACACAGTTCCCTCATGACTTTCGACATGAAAGGTGTCCCCTGGTCCGTCAGAACCTCTTTAGGTATTCCTTTAAGTCTCCATGTATACATATCACACCGATTTTCCAGCCAGTAAACTCAGCGGGTCGTACAAGGGCAGCCCTCACAAGGGTCACCAGACTCCCCGAGTCCAGCAGCGCCACCGCCGGAGTGACACCCACTTCCACTTGACACAAATGTTTGTTATCGAGAGTCTCTGGGGTGCCTGTCGCACACACCTTTCTGGCATACAGCGACTGTCGGAAACCAAAGTTTGTGTCCATGGGCTCAGCTAAATGGGGGCAGCCTGCCCTTACATGGCCAGACTCATGACACCGCCAGCAGATTATCGGGGCCCGATCTGCAGTGGGCATATCCCGAGCAGTCCTTTTTGGCTCCAGCCGCTGGGTCTGGGGTGGGGATTTTCTGGATTTTATAGACCACCTCCCCAAAGTGTCCACCTTTAAGCTCTTGGTAGCCTCATACCATTCTACCAGGTCCACCATCTGAAGGGCATTAGCTGGAGACACCTGGCCGACCCAGTGCTGGAGGGGGTGTGGCAAAGCCCTCCAGAACTTGTCAGCCACAATACGGTCCAGCATAGCAGTAGGACTCAGTACCTCAGGCTGCAGCCATTTTTGCAGCAGGTGCACCAAGTCATAATACTGGAATCTCACTGGCTTGGCCGGGTTAAATTCCCACTGATGCACCAGCTGAGCCCAAACCAAAACATTCACCCCCAGTCGTGCCAGAATCTCACCCTTGACTTGGTTGTAGTCCGCCGCTTGCTCAGACGACAAATCAAAGTACACCTGTTGGGGTCCAGATGTCAGGAAGGGAGCAATAACCTCAGCCCACTGGTCTCGGGGAAGACCCTCCCGCTCGGCCACTTTCTCGAAAACCGCCAGGTAGGTCTCGACGTCATCTGTTGGAGCCATTTTAGGGATCGCCGTGTGGACTGCTTTCCGGACATCATGGACCCCCTGAGATCCTCCTGTCTTGTGTAACGCCATCACATGTTGCAGCAACCGCTGGTTCGTTTCTTGCTGTCACTGATTAGCCTCTAGCAGTTGCCGGTTAGTCTCCTGCTATTGCTGGTTAGCCTCCACGAGGGCTTTCACTACAGCCTCCATCTTGTCCTGTGACACTGGTTGCAACTTAGCTGGCTTTATCCAGGACATACAACAGTGGCCAGAAAAAAATGAAAAGCAAAAGAAATTCTGGTTTTGCGTAGGCCTTGCTGCGTTTGCCCGCTCCAAGCCACCAATTGTGGGGATTCGCTCTGGTAGGCAGGGTAAGCGGACGCAGAACAGAGGCACAAAAACAGTTCTTAATCCAACTGCAGTGTTTTATTCACACACGCAGGTATAACAGTACATCAAAAACAACTTCACCTGAGTTGAAAGTCCTGGTGTTAATTCACACCATGCTACAGGTTCTGCATAAAGTCCATTTATAGAAACAAAATCCCCCTGTCCTCCCAGACAGGTCTTCAGCCTTCATCCAGGCCTCAGCCTTCCACCTCTGCTGTAGTTTGGCTGGCTTTTTAAAGTAGTTTGGTGTCAGCAAAGCCTGGACCGGCACCTACAATCCAGTCCGATGCTTGACTTCACCTGGCTGTCAATCAGCCCAGCAGCACATGCTGGGAGGAAAATACCTTCCCTCAAGCAACAGACCTTTCAATGTGTCACAATAGATAGATATAGATTACATAGATGGATAAGATAGAGATAGTTAGATAGTTAGTTAGATAGATAGATAGATAGATAGATAGATAGATAGATAGACAGATAGAAGAGATAGATAGATAGATAGATAGATAGATAGATAGATAGATAGATGAAAAAGACATAGATAAATGGCAAATAGATGAGAGATATACAAGAATAGATAGATAAATAGATGAGATAGATAAGTAGACAGATATTATATATTAGATAGATAGTAAATAGAGATGAGCGAGTAGTGTTCGATCGAGCTGGTATTCGATCGAATACTACGATATTCGGCGTACTCGATTTAATTCGAGTATAACGGCGATGGCGCACCTAGAATTCGTTTCCCCTCCCACCTTCCCTGGCGCTCTTTTTCCACCAATCACCATGCAGGGGGGGTATGACAGGCACGCTGAGCACGCTGGCAGCGCGAAAACGGCGTCTACATGCATTGGCTGGAAAAACCATGTGACCTCGAATATTAAAAACTCAGCTCTTCCTGCTCGTACGCATATGCTGCGTGAACTTAGTCAGGGACAGAGGCTGGAGAAGGGAGAGACAGATTTTAGCTGTTGGACAGGCAGGAGCGTGATTAAAAGCCCTTATCAGGGCTACTACAGTGGACTTCAGTGATAGCTTACTACAATATAGACTTTACAGAGAACGGCTGCTGTATTCAGGGATAGCTGCTGGAGTAGGGACAGAGAGAGGCATTAGTGGTGTATTAGGTGCTCTGCTACATACCAAACTATATTTGGCACTACTGCTGTGTACCTTGAAAAATACAATATATAGGCCTTATAATGGCAACTGTACTGTGCGTTCTCTTGCAAAGTAATTTCTCATAACTGGTGTTCATACACACCGTCTGATCACTTAGTACACGGCTGTGTACCTTGAAAAATACAATATATAGGCCTTAACTGGCAACTGTACTGTGCGTTCTCTTGCAAAGTAATTTCTCATAACCTGGTGTTCAATACACACCGTCTGATCACTTAGTAACACGGCTGTGTACCTTGAAAAATACAATATATAGGCCTTATAACTGGCAACTGTACTGTGCGTTCTCTTGCAAAGTAATTTCTCAATAACTGGTGTTCATACACACCGTCTGATCACTTAGTACACGGCTGTGTACCTTGAAAAATACAATATATAGGCCTTTAACTGGCAACTGTACTGTGCGTTCTCTTGCAAAGTAATTTCTCATAACTGGTGTTCATACACACCGTCTGATCACTTAGTACACGGCTGTGTACCTTGAAAATACAATATATAGGCCTTAAACTGGCAACTGTACTGTGCGTTCTCTTTGCAAAGTAATTTCTCATAACTGTTGTTCATACACACCGTCTGATCACTTCAGAACACGGCTGTGTACCTTGAAAAATACAATATATAGGCCTTAACTGGCAACTGTACTGTGCGTTCTCTTGCAAAGTAATTTCTCATAACTGGTGTTCATACACACCGTCTGATCACTTAGAACACGGCTGTGTACCTTGAAAAATACAATATATAGGCCTTAACTGGCAACTGTACTGTGCGTTCTCTTGCAAAGTAATTTCTCATAACTGTTGTTCATACACACCGTCTGATCACTTAGTACACGGCTGTGTACCTTGAAAAATACAATATATAGGCCTTAACTGGCAACTGTACTGTGCGTTCTCTTGCAAAGTAATTTCTTCATAACTGGTGTTCATTACACACCGTCTGATCACTTAGTACACGGCTGTGTACCTTGAAAATACAATATATAGGCCCTTAACTGGCAACTGTACTGTGCGTTCTCTTGCAAAGTAATTTCTCATAACTGGTGTTCATACACACCGTCTGATCACTTAGTACACGGCTGTGTACCTTGAAATATACAATATATAGGCCTTATACTTGGCAACTGTACTGTGCGTTCTCTTGCAAAGTAATTTCTCATACCTGGTGTTCATACACACCGTCTGAACAGTTAGTACACGGCTGTGTACCTTGAAATATACAATATATAGGCCTTATACTTGGCAACTGTACTGTGCGTTCTCTTGCAAAGTAATTTCTCATAACTGGTGTTCATACACACCGTCTGATCACTTAGTACACGGCTGTGTACCTTGAAAAATACAATATATAGGCCTTAACTGGCAACTGTACTGTGCGTTCTCTTGCAAAGTAATTTCTCATAACTGGTGTTCATACACACCGTCTGATCACTTAGTACACGGCTGTGTACCTTGAAAATACAATATATAGGCCTTAACTGGCAACTGTACTGTGCGTTCTCTTGCAAAGTAATTTCTCATAACTGGTGTTCATACACACCGTCTGATCACTTAGTACACGGCTGTGTACCTTGAAAAATACAATATATAGGCCTTAACTGGCAACTGTACTGTGCGTTCTCTTGCAAAGTAATTTCTCATAACTGGTGTTCATACACACCGTCTGATCACTTAGTACACGGCTGTGTACCTTGAAAAATACAATATATAGGCCTTAACTGGCAACTGTACTGTGCGTTCTCTTGCAAAGTAATTTCTCATAACTGGTGTTCATACCACACCGTCTGATCACTTAGTACACGGCTGTGTACCTTGAAA
>ONZH01000472.1:0-99460 GCA_900303285.1 Rhinella marina
CATAGTAACATAGTACCATTTTGTAAGGCCGAAAAAAGACATCTGTCCATCCAGTTCAGCCTGTTTTCCTACAAGTTGATCCAGGGGAAGGCAAAAAAAACCCCTGTGAGGTAGAAGCCAATTTTCCTCACTTTAGGGGAAAAAATTCCTTCCCGACCCAGTCAGGCAATCAGAATAACTCCCTGGATCAACGACCCATCTCTAGTAACTATAACCTGTAATATTATTACCCTCCAGAAATACATCCAGGCCCTTCTTGAACTCTCTTAGTGAACTTACCATCACCACCTCCTCAGGCAGAGAGTTCCATAGTCTCACTGCTCTTAACGGAAAGAATCCTCTTCTATGTTTATGTACAAACATTCTTTCCTCCAGACACAGAGGATGTCCCCTCGTCACAGTCACAGTCACAGTCCTCGGGATAAATAGATGATGGGGGAGATCTCTGTACTGACCTCTGATATATTTATACATAGTTATTAGATCTCCCCTCAGTCGTCTTTTTTCTAAAGTGAATAAGACTAATTTTGATAATCTTTCTGGGTACTGTAGTCCACCCATTCCAGTTATTACTTTAGTTGCCCTCCTCTGAACCCTCTCCAGCTCTTCTATGTCTGCCTTGTTCACAGGAGCCCAGAACTGTACACAGTACTCCATATGTGGTCTGACTAGTGATTTGTAAAGTGGCAGGACTATGTTCTCATCATGGGCATCTATGCCTCTTTTGATGCAACCCATTATCTTATTGGCCTTGGCAGCAGCTGTCTGACACTGGTTTCTGCAGCTTAGTTTGCTGTTCACTAAAATTCCTAGGTCCTTTTCCATGTCAGAGTTACCCAATGCTTTACCATTTAGTATGTACTGGTGACTTGCATTATTCCTTCCCATATGCATAACCTTACATTTGTCAGTGTTAAACCTCATCTGCCACTTTTCTGCCCAAGCCTCCAGTCTATCCAGATCCTGCTGTAGCAGTGCACTGTCCTCCTCTGTGTTAATTACTTTACACAGTTTAGTGTCATCTGCAAAAATTGATATTTTACTGTGCAAGCTTTCTACAAGATCATTAATAAATATATTGAAGAGAATAGGACCCAATACAGACCCCTGTGGTACCCCACTAGTGACAGTGACCCAATCTGAGTATGTACCGTTAATAACAATCCTCTGTTTTCTATCACTAAGCCAGTTACTTACCCACATACAGACATTTTCTCCCAGGCCAAGCATTCTCATTTTGTATACTAACCTTTTATTTGGTACCGTGTCAAACGCTTTGGAGAAGTCCAAATATACGACATCCATTGAGTCGCCGCGGTCAAGTCTAGAACTTACCTCCTTATAGAAACTGATTAAATTGGTTTGACATGACCGATTCCTCATGAAGCCATGCTGATATGGAGTTATTTGCTTATTTTCATTGAGGTACTCCAAGATAGCATCTCTCAGAAAACCTTCAAACAGTTTACCCACAACAGAAGTTAAACTTACCGGCCTATAGTTTCCAGGCTCTGTTTTTGGACCCTTTTTGAATATTGGCACCACATTTGCTATGCGCCAATCCTGTGGAACACTCCCTGTCAGTATAGAGTCCTTAAATATAAGAAATAAGGGTCTGTCGATTACATTACTTAATTCTCTTAGGATACGGGGGTGTATGCCATCCGGTCCTGGTGATTTGTCTATTTTAATATTTTTAAGACGTTGCTGCACCTCTTCCTGGGTCAGAGAGGACACTTTTAACCCTTTCACGACCGGAGGTTTTTTCGGTATTGCGTTTTCGTTTTTTGCTCCTTGCCTTCATACAGCCATAACTTTTTTATTTTTCTGCTCACATAGTTTTATGAGGGCTTGTTTTTTGCGGGACAAGTTGTACTTTCAAATGCCACCATTTACTATTGGATATGGTGTAGTGGGAAGCGGGAAAAAAATTCCAAATCAGGTGAAATTGCAAAAAAACCACTATTCCGCTACAGTTTTCCGGGTTTTTTTTATTTACGGCGTTCGCTGTTCATTAAAACTGACCAGTTACTTTCATTCTACAGGTCAGTACGAATCCAGAGGTACCTAACATGTTTAGTTTTTCTTCTGTTTTGATAGTGATAAAAAAATGATAAAGTTGGTTGTTTTGTTTTTTTCTTTTGTCGTCATATCTTGACCCCGATAACTTTTTGGCATTTATGTGTACGGAGCTGTATGGGGGCTAATTTTTTGCGGGGCGATCTGAAGTTTTTATTGATACCATTCTGGGGTGTGTCTGACTTTTTGATCGCTTTTTATTTAATTTTTTTAGAAAAAAAAAGTGACAAAAAACGTCAAATCGCCATTTGGATGCTTTTTTCCGCCACACAATTCGCCGTATTGGAATTTTTTTTTTTTAGTTTAAAAGTACGGGCGTTTTCGGTCACGGTGATACCCATGATGTCTATATTTATTGTTATTTAGGTATTTATTTTTTAATTATACGGAAAGGGGGGTGATTTAAACTTTTATTTTTTTTTTTATTTTTTATATATTTTTTAACATTTTTTTTTATTTTTTTTTAATTATTTGAAAGCTCAAATATAATCTAATATATTGTACTTTTAATTTTTTCACTATGAGCAATCTCTGATTTTTTATCTTGAATTAAAACTCATGATTGCTCATTTCTTATCCTGGCCTGCCATCTAGTGGCCAGAATAAGAATTGCACTTTGAAAGCTCCCGCCGGTCGGGAAGGGGTTAAAGGGGAATTTACTTTTATACTCTGCATTTCATCTGACATTTTATTTTCCTCAGTGAATACAGTGGAGAAAAAGTTATTTAGTAGCTTCGCTTTCTCCTCATCGCTCTCTGCTACTTCCCCCTCATTACTCTGTAAGGGGCCGACACCTTCAGGTTTATACTTTTTAGTATTTATATAACTGAAGAACATTTTAGGGTTAGTTTTACTCTCTTTGGCGATTAATCTCTCGGTCTCTAGTTTGGCTGTTTTTATGTGTCTTTTACATATTCTATTTTTTTCCTTATAGTTTTTCAATGTTTCCTCACTCCCCTCCTGTTTTAGTGATTTCAATGCGTTCTTTTTGTCATTTATTGCTTTCTTTACAGTTCTATTTATCCACATTGGTTTTTTCTTGTTTCTTATTATTTTATTCCTATATGGTATGCCTCTCACAATTAGATATTAGGATGCTTTTAAAAATATCCCATTTTGTGGCTGTATTTTTATTTTTGAGGACTTTGTCCCAGTTAGTTAGGCCTATGGCCTCTCTTAGTTGGCTAAATTTAGCTTTTTTGAAGTGTGAGACAGTGTGAGACAGAAAGACAGATGTATCAGAGCTGTATGGGTAGCAGTTCAGTCACAGTGTGAGAGAGAAAGACAGATGTAGCAGAGCTGTATGGGTAGCGGTTCAGGCACAGTGTGAGACAGAAAGACAGATGTATCAGAGCCGTATGGGTAGCAGTTCAGTCACAGTGTGAGAGAGAAAGACAGATGTAGCAGAGCTGTATGGGTAGCGGTTCAGGCACAGTGTGAGACAGAAAGACAGATGCATCAGAGCTGTATGGGTAGCAGTTCAGTCACAGTGTGAGAGAGAAAGACAGATGTAGCAGAGCTGTATGGGTAGCGGTTCAGGCACAGTGTGAGACAGAAAGACAGATGTATCAGAGCTGTATGGGTAGCAGTTCAGTCACAGTGTGAGAGAGAAAGACAGATGTAGCAGAGCTGTATGGGTAGCGGTTCAGGCACAGTGTGAGACAGAAAGACAGATGTATCAGAGCTGTATGGGTAGCAGTTCAGTCACAGTGTGAGAGGGAAAGACAGATGTAGCAGAGCTGAGTTAGAAGTTGCTTAGCTATTGGGGGAGGTGAAGACAGATGTAGCGGAGCTGTATAGGTAGCGTTTCATTCACAGTGTGAGAGAAAGACAGATGTAGCAGAGCTGTATGGGTAGCAGTTCACTTACAGTGTGAGACACATAGACAGATGTAGCAGAGCTGTATGGGTAGCGGTTCAGTCACAGTGTGAGAGGGAAAGACAGATGTAGCAAAGCTGAGTTAGAAGTTGCTTAGCTATTGGGGGAGGTGAAGACAAATGTAGCGGAGCTGTATAGGTAGCGGTTCATCCACAGTGTGAGAGAGAAAGACAGATGTAGCAGAGCTGTATGGGTAGCGGTTCAGTCACAGTGTGAGACAGAAAGACAGATGTAGCAGAGCTGTATGGGTAGCGGTTCAGGCACAGTGTGAGAGGGAAAGACAAATGTAGCAGAGCTGAGTTAGAAGTTGCTTAGCTATTGGGTGAGGTGAAGACAGATGTAGCGGAGCTGTATAGGTAGCGTTTCATCCACAGTGTGAGAAAAAGACAGATGTAGCAGAGCTGTATGGGTAGCAGTTCAGGCACAGTGTGAGAGAGAAAGACAGATGTAGCAGAGCTGTATGGGTAGCGGTTCAGGCACAGCGTGAGAGAGAAAGACAGATGTAGCAGAGCTACATGGGTAGCGGTTCAGGCACAGTGTGAGACAGAAAGACAGATGAAGCAGAGCTGTATGGGTAGCGGTTTAGGCACAGTGTGAGAGGGAAAGACAGATGTAGTTAAGCTGAGTTAGAAGTTGCTTAGCTTTTGGGGAGGTGAAGACAGATGTAGCGGAGCTGTATAGGTAGCATTTAATCCACAGTGTGAGAGAAAGACAGATGTAGCAGAGCTGTATGGATAGCAGTTCAGTCACAGTGTGAGAGGGAAAGACAGATGTAGTTAAGCTGAGTTAGAAGTTGCTTAGCTATTGGGGGAGGTGAAGACAGATGTAGCGGAGCTGTATAGGTAGCGGTTCATCCACAGTGTGAGAGAGAAAGACAGATGTTTCAGAGCTGTATGGGTAGCGGTTCAGGCACAGTGTGAGAGAGAATGACAGATGTAGCAGAGCTGTATGGGTAGCGGTTCAGGCACAGTGTGAGAGAGAAGGACAGATGTAGCAGAGCTGTATAGGTAGCGGTTCAGGCACAGTGTGAGAGGGAAAGACAGATGTAGCAGAGCTGTATGGGTAGCGGTTCAGGCACAGTGTGAGAGAGAAAGACAGATATAGCAGAGCTGTATGGGTAGCGGTTCAGGCACAGTGTGAGAGAGAAGGACAGATGTAGAAGAGCTGTATAGGTAGCGGGTCAGGCACAGTGTGAGAGGAAAAGACAGATGTAGCAGAGCTGAGTTAGAAGTTGCTTAGCTATTGGTTGAGATAAGGACAGATGTAGCAGTACTGTATAGGAAGCTGTTGAGCAAAAGAGCTAGAGGGGATTGGTGAGGGATGATATAGCAGACCTGTATATGGATATGCTGGATATGCATCTACATTATATATATAGTCAAAAGTGTATAAACAACTGCAGTAGATCTATAATGTAAACAAATCTGCATCAGTGCTGGTGGTTGGGGGATGGTAATATTTTATGTGAGGCAATAGCACAGATAATTAGGTTACTAGCTAACATGCTATGGGGACAATGTACAATAGTAAATTATTGTTTTTATGGTAAGAATGGGCTTGTAAAAGATAAAACATGTTTTGTGTGTAAAACTATATTAGAATGCAAGAGAGCCACTTGTTACTGTATGCTTAGCTCACTTTGGCTCTCTGAGTGAGGATTCCACAGCAGGAGAGATGAGCTTCACAGACACTGCAGGCTGATGACTCATACTATCCACATGAACGAACACCCAAGGACTGAGCTCTCAGTGTGATGTCATAAGGAGGCGTGGCAGCCCTTCACTCAAACTGCCTAAGCCCGCCCAGCCTTAGAAGCAGGAAACCAGGAAGTGAACAGCAGAGCTGGCTGCTGGTAAGGCTGAAATAGCAAGATGAGAATACCCCTTTAATTCTTGTGGGAAATCTAAAGGGTTAACAAACTTTGTAAAAATCAGTTTGGATTACATTGGGGGCTGTAGTTTCTAAAATATGTTCATTTATGGGAGGTTTCTATTATTTAAGCCCCTCAAAGTCACTTTAGAACTGCAAAGGTCCTTTAAAATTAACTATTGGAAATTTTCATGAAAATCGTAAAAATTACATCTAAAATTCGAAGCCTTCTAACGTCCTCAAAAAATAAAATTACATTTTCAAAATTATGCCAACATAAAGTGGACATATGGTGAATGTTGATTAATAACAATTTTATTAGATATCCCTATGCAACTTAAAAGCAGAGAAATTAATATTTTAAAAAAATGTGATTTTTTTTCAAAATTTTCAGTAAATTTTGGAGTTTTTATAAATAAAGGTAAAATATATTGACTCAAATTTACCATTAACACAAAGTACAATGTGTCACAAGAAAACAATATATGAATGGCTTGGATAAGTAAAAGCGTTCCAAAGTTATTACCACATGAAGTGACACATGTCAGATTTGCAAAATTAGGCCTGGTCAGGAAGGGGGTAAATGGCCCGGATGGGAGGTGGTTAAATCACATATAAAAGCAGTTTTTCATATTTGGCTACATATAAAATTGCCTTTTCATTTTGCATTTTTTTAAAATTATTGTACCTGTATGTAGTCTTGTTTGTTTTTTTGCTCGCCAGGCTATATTTTTTTCCATAATACTAGGGTACATATAAGTTGGGATATATGCCCTACTGTCTTTAATGGAAAATTAACATTAAAAATAATTTTGCCACCATTAATATTATATTTATTTTATTCTATAATTTTTTTTAGAATGATACATTACAATGTTTCAACCTTTGTGAACCGTCTTTTTTTAGGATCTCCAATACTATCTTATGCTACAGTAGTAGCTATTTTATCTACCAATTCTGATTACATGAATCTTATATTATCAAAGTCCCATACTTGTCACAAACAGTATACTGTATAAAAATACCTATTTTAAAAAGGATCACACAGACTAAAAGATTGTTACTGCTAATGCAAGTCTGCACTGCACCAGATAGAAAAACTGTGGCAGAGGAACTGTACAACACGTGCTCCTTTTTTCTTCCAGCTATTTATTGGGAATTCTACTCTGCCAAAGAGTAAATACCATATAATAGTACAGCAAACATAATATAATAGCTCAGTCCTGCTCTGGATTGTTTTGATATGATCAAGATCCTGGAGGAGAAACTTTATTTTGAATTTTACTCTGTAGCTGTGTGTCTTCCTTATATAATTCTGCATTCTCACTCCCAATATCACATCATTATAGTAGTAGCATTAGTAGTAGTTTTATTAATTATTTTTAAGTTTAACATTACCATCTTCCTTATAGCACCTTAACGCAACATTTGATAAAGCTTATAAATTCACCACACAATCATCAATCAAGTTTTTTCTTTTTCTTAGTTTACTGTTTTAAACTTTATGTTGTTTCAAGGACTTTTCATGTAATTTGAGCCAGTCTGGCTTTTTGATCTTGTTTTATAAGTGCATGAATCATCATCCTCTAATTGATTCTGTTAGCTGTATTTGACTGTGAATTGCTGCTTCTCTATATACCTTTACTTATTAGGAAAATGTAATTTGTGTTATTCATGTATTCTTTCTCCTTCTAAACCCACATAAAAAGTGTCTCTAGTTACATAATATTAAGGCTTCAATTGTGAAATCAAATAACTCAAATAAATCCAGTCACATAATCAATCATCCAATGGTCCATCTGTGTTTTCATAGCAGAAATGCTTGATAATCTTGTATATAAGAACCTTAAGCTGGGTTCACATCACGTTTTTGCCACTCATTTAACAGATACAAAAACATATATGTTAACGGATGCCAGAGACAGATACCATACATAGCATTTGCTGCCACATAGTTCCATTGTAAAACATGTACAGTCATGGCCAAAAGTTTTGAGAATGACACAAATATTATATTTTCACATGATCTGCTGCCCTCTGGTTTTTATGTGTGTTTGTCAGATGTTTTTATCACATACAGAAATATAATTGCAATCATATTATGAGTAACAAAAGCTTATATTGACAGTTAGAATGAGTTAATGCAGAAAGTCAATATTTGCAGTGTTGACCCTTCTTCTTCAGGACCTCTGCAATTCTCCCTGACATGCTCTCAATCAACTTCTGGACCAAATCCTGACTGATAGCAGTCCATTCTTGCACAATCAATGCTTGCATTTTGTCAGAATTTGTTGGTTTTTGTTTGTCCACCCGTCTCTTGATGATTGACCACAGGTTCTCAATGGGATTAAGATCTGGGGAGTTTCCAGGCCATGGACCCATAATCTCTATGTTTTGTTCCCTGAGCCATTTAGTTATCACCTCTGCTTTATGGCAAGGTGCTCCATCATGCTGGAAAAGGCATTGTTGATAGCCAAACTGCTCTTGGACGGTTGGGAGAAGTTGCTCTCGGAGGACATTCTGGTACCATTCTTTATTCATGGCTGTGTTTTTAGGCAAGACTGTGAGAGAGCCGATTCCCTTGGCTGAGAAGCAACCCCACACATGAATGGTTTCAGGATGCTTTACAGTTGGCATGAGACAAGACTGGTGGTAGCGCTCACCTCGTCTTCTCCGAATAAGCTGTTTTCCAGATGTCCCAAACAATCGAAAAGGGGATTCATCAGAGAAAATGACTTTACCCCAGTCCTCAGCAGTCCACTCCCTGTACCTTTTGCAGAATATCAGTCTGTCCCTGATGTTTTTTCTGGAGAGAAGTGGCTTCTTTGCTCCCCTCCTTGAGACCAGGCCTTGCTCCAAGAGTCTCCGCCTCACAGTGCGTGCAGATGCACTCACACCTGCCTGCTGCCATTCCTGAGCAAGCTCTGCACTGCTGGTAGCCCGATCCCGCAGCTGAAACACTTTTAAGAGACGGTCCTGGTGCTTGCTGGTCTTTCTTGGGCGCCCTGGAGCCTTTTTGGCAACAATGGAACCTCTCTCCTTGAAGTTCTTGATGATGCGATAGATTGTTGACTGAGGTGAAATCTTTCTAGCTGCGATACTCTTCCCTGTTAGGCCATTTTTGTGCAGTGCATTGATGACTGCACGTGTTTCTTTAGAGATAACCATGGTTAACAGAAGAGAAACAATGATGCCAAGCACCAGCCTCCTTTTAAAGTGTCCAGTGGTGTCATTCTTACTTAATCATGACAGATTGATCTCCAGCCCTGTCCTCATCAACACCCACACCTGTGTTAATGGAGCAATCACTGAAACGATGTTAGCTGGTCCTTTTAAGGCAGGGCTGCAATGATGTTGAAATGTGTTTTGGGGGATAAAGTTCATTTTCTAGGCAAATATTGACTTTGCAAGTAATTGCTGTTAAGCTGATCACTCTTTATAACATTCTGGAGTATATGCAAATTGCCATTATAAAAACTGAAGCAGTAGACTTTGTAAAAATTAATATTTGTGTCATTCTCAAAACTTTTGGCCATGACTGTATACAGATGTAGCTGAGCTAAACTTGACTCTGATAACAAATGACACAGTGTTATCTTGGTTATCTCATGACAATATCCATCGAAATCCATTGAAAAGTTAGTTATCTTTTTCTTGCCATTCTTTACTTAAGGTTTTAACCATCAAGTTTAGCTCGGGTTGCATCTCTATGTTAATGTATGAACTCATAGAGCCATTGAACTGATATTTGCTGCAAATTCCGTCAATTTATTTGTGGAACCTACTGACAATGTATCTTATATCCATGCCACTGCTGACCCCCTGATCCCTATGGTAAAACGTAGACATCAAGGGAGTCTGACACTTTTAAAAAGTATATATTGGCTATTACAATCAGGGTCATAACACAGGTAAAGTTAAAGTTAATTTTTGGTTTATATTTTACTACACAAATTATTTGCCAGGTTTTGGCCGGATCTTCGCTGGTTCCCATTATAGTTATTGGGGTCGGACGGCATTCATGTTACTTCCAGCAATGCCTGATCCAGAAAGGCCATGCAGGCTGTTTTCTGCTAGAACAGCCTGCCGGATCTCCCAAAGGCTAGCTCCTAAATGTATTTCCCATGTGAAACTAGCCTAACACAGACAGCTAAATTATTACTTCTGGGAAGCAACTCTTGCTATATTAACTGTACTCTGCTACCCAGAAACAAAGCATCTGCATGAGGATGAACAGTAGCTGTAGCTATCACTCATCCCCATATAGTTGATGTGATTGCAGCATATAAATGCAGCATTTCATCTCCATTAACGAGAAGGCAATTGTCAGGAAGGACCACTTCCCAATCATTGGCTGCTGGTCAGAACATGTAAATCAAGGTTAAATCAGTGGCCACTTAAAACACTTAAACTCTGATGCCTTCCCCTTATGATTTTTAGGGTCCCCTAGGTCAAACCCCATCAGTCATAAAGTATTGGCATATGCTACCAAAATGCATAGAATAAATACAGTGTACAGATTTAACATATTATATCACTGGTAACTGATTTCAGTGCACAGCATAGCATATAGTTCAATTATGATTATCCCCCAGGAAAAAAACAATTCCAACCCTAGTTTTGACATCAAGTCAATCCTATTATTGCAGCCTGGGTGGTAAAAATGACACCATTGATTATGTAGTTAGTCTTCAAAGTTGTGAGTTAAACATGCATACAGTATATAAAACAAACTAGAATATACTTACTATCATCCCAGCATAGCAGGGGACCAAGTTTATAAGCAGCTTCTGAGTGTGGCCTGTCCGTATCAGTAATCACAATCTTGGTCACTGGGAGGTGATCTTTATTGGACAGGAATCCTTTGTCACTTAACCTGAAAATTGAAGCATTTTCCTATGTAAGAATTACTACAATGTTTCACTAACTTGTATGCCTCAGAGCTTGGAAACATTTTACTTCATTATACTTACTAGCTTATTCAAGATGGAAAAATTTAAACCCTGGCTGCAATTCAACATAGAAACTTAGAATATTAAAGACTGAAAAAAACCCTAGTCTATTTAGTCTGCCCTTATATTATTACTTATGTAACTTAGAATAGACAGATTTATCCCAGGCATGTTTGAATTCCCTTACTGTAGATTTTCCAACCACTGATGGGAGTTTTTTTCCAAGCCTAAAGAATTCTTTGGTGTAGAAATATTTTCTGAAATTGATTCTGAATCTTTGATCTTTATATTGTGCCCCCTTGTTGTGTTCATTTTTTTTTCCATCAACCTTATTACACACTTTTGTGTCATCAGTAATGTAAAGCGAATCAAAGTGAAACAAATTGACTTGGATCTGAATGTCAGTACAAAATCAATTTGCAACAAATCCGAATTTCCTCGCACTTCGTGGTAACAAATCATTTTTTTCCTAAAATGGTAGCTACACATTTTACAAAGTGAAAGTATGAAGCCTAGGGATGTGAAATGACCCAAAATGCTGTATAGCCAATCAGCAGATAGTCATCCCCTGTGATGTCACATGCCTATAAAAGCCTTATCTCGCGCAGTCGCCACCATTTCACTGCTGACTGACCACAGAGAAAGAGACATGACAAGTCCTAGGGACAGTGTTTTAGTAAGCTTGTAATTGTAGAATATTGGATAGGGAGAGTGCACGGACAGTGCAGCGACACTGTGAGGAGATTGCAGGGAGAGTCTTTAGACACTGTAAGTAGAACATATGGAGACTGCAGGGACAGTACATGATCAGTGTAATCATCCTCTGCAACTTCTGCACCATTCATTCTTAATCTGTTCTGGTATGGTGGGAGTAACTGAGACAATAGTGGGAGTAACTGATACAATAGTGGGAGTAACTGAGATGGCTGGATTATAGCTATGACTGGGCAGTTAATGTACAGGGTTACAGTCTGTTTCTCCAAAACCGGAGAGGGGGAGTGGTCTGCCTTTATGTAAAGTCCATCATGAAGATGTGGAATCACTGTGGGTAGAAATACATGGAGCCAAAAACAATAAGAAAATACTAATATGAGTTTATTATAAACCACCTAATATACCAGAGTCCACAGAAAATCTACTTCTAAACGAAATAGATGAGGTGGCAAATCATAATGAGGTCGTTATTATGGGGGACTTAAACTACCCAGATATAGACTGGGAAACTGAAACCTGTATATCTCATAAAGGAAACATGTTTTTGGCAATAACAAAAGACAATTACCTTTCCCAACTGGTTCAGGACCCGACTAGAGGGACAGCGATACTCAACTTAACCAATATACCAGTATTAACCAATAGACTTGACAGAACAACAGATGTGCAGGTTGGGGGACACCTGGGAAATAGTGACCATAAAATAATAACCTTCCAAGAGTGCTTCTTCAGGAAGGAACAAAAATACCAAACTTCAAAAAAGCAAAATTTAGCCAACTAAGAGAGGCCATAGGCCTAACTAACTGGGACAAAGTCCTCAAAAATAAAAATACAGCCACAAAATATCATATTTTTAAAAGCCTCCTAATATCTAATTGTGAGAGGTACATACCTTATGGAAATAAAAGGGTAAGAAACAAGAAAAAACCAATGTGGATAAATAGAACTGTAAAGAAAGCAATAAATGACAAAAAGAAAGCATTTAAATCACTAAAACAAGAGGGGAGCGAGGAAGCATTGAAAAACTATAAGAAAAAAAATAGAATATGTAAAAGACAAAAAAAGCAGCCAAACTAGAGACCAAGAGATTAATTGCCAAAGAGAGTAAAACTAACCCTAAAATGTTCTTCAATTATATAAATGGTAAAAAGTATAAACCTGAAGGTGTCGGCCCTTTACAGAGTAATGAGGGGGGAGTTTCAGAGAGCGATGAGGAGAAAGCAAAACTACTAAATATCTTTTTCTCCACTGTATTCACTGAGGAAAATAAGCTGTCAGATCAAATTCAGAATATAAAAGTAAATTCCCCATTAAAAGTGCCCTGTCTAACCCAGGAAGAAGTACAGCGGTGTCTTAAAAAGATTAAAATAGACAAATTGCCAGGACCGGATGGCATACACCCCCGTATACTAAAAGAATTAAGTAATGTCATAGCCAGACCCTTATTTCTGATATTTAAGGATTCTATACTGACAGGGAGTGTTCCACAGGATTGACGCATAGCAAATGTAGTGCCAATATTCAAAAAGGGTCTAAAAACAGAGCCCGGAAACTATAGGCCGGTAAGTTTAACATCTGTTGTGGGTAAACTGTTTGAAGGTTTTCTGAGATGCTATCTTGGAGTACCTCAATGAAAATAAGCAAATAACTCCATATCAACATGGCTTCATGAGGGATCGGTGATGTCAAACTAATTTAATCAGTTTCTATGAGGAGGTAAGTTCTAGACTTGACTGCGGCGAATGAATGGATGTCGTATATCTGGACCTCTCCAAAGCATTTGACACTGTACCACATAAAAGGTTAGTATATAAAATGAGAATGCTTGGCCTGGGAGAAAATGTCTGTATGTGGATAAGTAACTGTCTCAGTGATAGAAAACAGAGGGTGGTTATTAGAGATGAGCGAAGCGATTCGTTGATTCGTATCGAATCTTGGGATTTTTCAGCTGCGAATCCGAATATTAGGTGATTCGCTTCGCTTTTGTACGCATCGCTATGTAGTTTGTCCGCTAAATTATACGCTATTCTACGTATAATTTAGTTAATCTATACGCTGTTGCGTAGACTCCTTCCTGGTAGTTACTGTTCACGCTGTTGTGTACGAATTCTATTCAGCGATGCAGACTCCTCCCTGGTAGTTCCGCCCACTTCTCCTGCATGCGAGAAAGACGTGGCAAGTCAGCAGAGTAAGATGGCGGCGAGACACCGAGGTCCTGACTGGGGAAGCATGTTGTGGGCAGACGACCCCTATGAGGAGAAGGAACCGGAGATCTATCTCTCACAACTCAACAGGAAGTCGGATGAGGTGCCTGCTGAGGTGGTGACTCCACTGGCTGACAAGGTGGAGGCGGCAGGAGTTCCCACTCCGCCGCGCAAGGACTACTCCTTACGCCAGAATTTGATGGTCCCTGAGGCTGTCACCCGGAACGCCCAGACCCTCTGGAAATATAAAAAGCTGGTGGAGGAGTGGGTGGTGCAAGTTTTGGAGCACCCACGGTCCGGTGACCCTAAGCTGGAGCGCCAGTGAAAAATTCTGTCATGTGCTGCACACTAGCTGGAGTGTAGAAAATAGAAAATAGAAGTTTTTCCTCTCAGTTATATATTATACAGTGCAGTATAAAATTCTGTTGTGTTCTGCACACTAGCCGGAGTGTAGAAAATAGAAAATATAATTTCTTCCTCTCAGTTATATGTTATACAGTGCAGTGAAAAATTCTGTCGTGTGCTGCACACTAGCCGGAGTGTAAAAAATAGAAAATATAATTTCTTCCTCTCAGTTATATGTTATACAGTGCAGTGAAAAATTCTGTCGTGTGCTGCACACTAGCCGGAGTGTAAAATATATAATTTTTTCCTCTCAGTTATATATTGTACAGTGCAGTGAAAAATTGAGTGGTTTGCGGTGCAATAGCCGCCATCTAAAGACTACGTTTTTCCTCTCAGTCATATATACTACAGTGCAGTGCGAAATCTATAAAAAATAGAAAATATAATTTCTTCCTCTCAGTTATATGTTATACAGTGCAGTGAAAAATTCTGTAGTGTGCTGCACAGCAGCCGGAGTGTAGAAAATATAAGTTTTTCCTTTCAGTTATATATTATACAGTGTAGTGAAAAATTGAGTGGTTTGCGGTGCAATAGCTGCCGTCTAAAGACTAAGTTTTTCCTCTCAGTCATATATACTATAGTGCAGTGCGAAATTGTGTCGTGTGCTGCACACTAGCCGGAGTGTAGAAAATATAAGTTTTTCCTCTCAGTTATATATTATACAGTGCAGTGAAACATTCTGTTGTGTGCTGCACACCAGCCGGAGTGTAGAAAATAGAAAATATAAGTTTTTCCTCTCAGTTATATATTATAGAGTGCAACGAAAAATTCTGTCGTGTGCTACACACTAGGCGGAGTTTAGAAAATAGAAAATATAATTTTTTCCTCTCAGTTATATATTATAAAGTGCAGTGAAAAATTCTGTCGTGTGCTGCACACTAGCCGGAGTGTAGAAAATATAAGTTTTTCCTTTCAGTTATATATTATACAGTGCAGTGAAAAATTGAGTGGTTTGTGGTACAATAGCCGCCGTCTAAAGACTATGTTTTTTCTCTCAGTTATATATCATACAGTGCAGTGAATATACAAAATGTTGAACCCAAGGGCTAAGGGTCGAGGACGAGGGCGTGGACGTGGGCGTTCAAGTAGTGTAGGGGGAAGAGGCCATGGTCCTGGGCAGGTTGACACAGTACATGTTGATGAGGGAACAGTGGAACGCAGCAGAGTTTTGCTCCCTAGCTTCATCTCACAACTTACTGGTTCACGTGGTACACCACTATTGAAACCACAACAGTGCGAACAGGTGATGACGTGGATAGCGGACAATGCATCCAGTAATTTATCCACCACCCAGTCTTCAACGCAGTCCACCCACGCTAGCCAATGGAGTAGACCTCTGTCTCCTCCAGCTTAATCTCCTTCCCCCCAGCCTGCCCCCCCCCCACGGAAAGTATGGATTCAGATCAGGCATACTCACAGGAACTCTTTTCAGGACCCTACCCAGAGACACAAACCACTGCTCAACAGCAACCTGAGCAGTTGCTCTGTCCCGATGACCACAATTTAGAACTTTCACAGTCTGTGGGTAATGAGAGGGTGGACTTAGTGCAAGTAGTGTGTGAAGAGGTGTCGGATGATAATGATGATGATGATGAGACACGGTTGTCAGACAGTGACGTTGTTGTCAGGGCAGTAAGTCGGAGGGGGGAGCAGAGTGAGGAATCGGAGGAAGAGCAGGTGGATGATGAGGTGACTGACCCGAGCTGGGTTGGTAAGCCTAGTCAAGACTGCTTCTGAGGGGGAGGCAAGTGCAGCACCAGAACAGGTTGGAAGAGGCAGTGGGGTGGCCAGAGGGAGAAGCAGGGCCAGAGCAAGTGGATCAGCAACTGTTTCACGGAGTGAAGCTCCTGTGCCGAGGCCTAGATGTTCGCAAGTCTGGAGGTTCTTTAAAGAAAGTGAGGATGACCGACGGACTGTGGTGTGCAACCTGTGCCACACCAGGATCAGCAGGGGAGCCACCACTACTAGCCTAACCACTACCAGCATGCGCAGGCATATGAGTGCTAAACACCCGACTCAGTGGAACCAAGGCCGTTCACCTCCTGCGGGTCACACCACTGCCCCTTCCCCTGTGTCACATGCTGGCTCGGCGAGTCAACCCCCCGCCCAGGACCCCGGCACGAGTGCCTCCTGCCCTACAACCACCCCTTCACCTCCACGATCCTCCACAACCTCCACCAATGTGTCCAAGCGCAGCGTTCAGCTGTCTTTGCAGCAGACATTTGAGCGCAAGTGCAAATACAATTCCATCCGCCCACATGCACAAGCCCTAAACGTCCACATCTCCAAATTGTATAGCCCGGAGATGCTGCCCTATAGACTGGTACAGACTGAGGCTTTCAGCAACCTGATGGCGGTGGCTGTCCCTCGGTACTTGGTCCCCAGCCGCCACTATTTTTCCCGATGTGCCATCCCAGCCCTACACCAGCACGTGTCACAGAACATCATCCGTGCCCTGACCAACGCTGTTTCTGAGAAGGTCCACCTAACCACGGACACGTGGACAAGTGCTGCCGGGCAGGGACACTATATCTCACTGACGGCACATTGGGTTAACTTGGTGAAGGCTGGAGCCGAGTATGACCCTGGGGCCGCTCATGTACTGCCCACACCGAGGATTGCGGGGCCTACGTCGGTCACGGTTTCTCAGATGTACTATGCCTCTTCCTCCAACCCCTCCTCCTCCTCCGAATTACCATCCGTGGGCACGGCGCCTTCGGGTTACAGTGCACGGCTCTGCAACTCGGCAGACTGACACATGTGCCATGCCTGGCCCACGTGTTTAATCTCATAGTTTAGCGGTTCCTCAAGACATACCACAATTTGTCAGATTTGCTCACCAATTTGCGCATTTTCACAAGTCGACCACCGATGCTGCCACTCTCAGGACAGCGCAGCGGCGCATACAACTGCCACCTCACCGACTGTTGTGCGACTTGCCCACGAGATGGAATTCGACATTCAACATGTTATCCAGAGTTTACCAGCAGCGCAGAGCGATTGTAGACTGCCAGATGTCAACTTCCACCAGAACTGGTAGTCAGGTCAGTCAGCTTCCTCAAGTCTACAATGAGGAGTGGACGTAGATGTCTGATATCTGTCAGGTGTTGAGCAACTTTGAGGAGTCAACACAGATGGTCAGCGGCGATGCCGCCATTATCAGCCTCACCATCCCGCTGCTTTGCCTGTTGAAAAACTCACTGCTCAGCATCAAGTCAGAAGCATTGCACTTGTCAGAGGAGATGGGGGAAGAAGATACGTTGCTTGATAGCCAGAGCACCCTCCGGTCTGTTTCTCAGCGCGTATTGGAGGAGGGGGATGAGGATGAGGAGGAAGAGGAGGAGAATGTTGGCGAGACAGTAGAGGGTACCAATGCTCAGTCCTTCTTAACTCTTGAGCGTGTATGGGCTGAAGAGGAGGAGTTGGAGGAGGAGGAAATGGAGAGTCAGGCCAGTGAGGAGAGGGAATTCTTGCGTGTTGGGACTCTGGCGCACATGGCAGACTTCATGCTAGGCTGCCTATTCCGTAACCCTCGCATTAGAAGCATTTTTTCAAACACCGATTACTGGATGTTCACTCTCCTGGACCCACGGTACAAGCAGAACCTTTCCACTCTCATCCCTGTAGAGGAAAGCAGTATGAGAGTGCATCAATATCAACAGGCCCTGGTGCACAAGCTGAAACAATCCTTCCCATCTGAAGCCGCTAGCGGCAGAGGGCGTGGTTCTGTGGGCCAAGTAGCGGGGGAGAGGAGGCAAGCAGGCAGCTTGTCCAGCACTGGCAGGGGAACGCTCTCCAAGGCCTTTGCCAGTTTTATGTCACCCCAGCAAAACACTGTCACCTGTCCCCAGTCTAGGCAGAGTAGGGGGGAGCTGTACAGAAAGATGGTGAGGGAGTACCTAGCTGACCATACCAACTTCCTGCGTGATCACTCTGCTCCATACAACTACTGGGTTTCAAAGCTGGACACGTGGCCTGAACTGGCGCTGTACGCCTTGGAAGTGCTGGCCTGCCCTGCCGCTAGCGTGTTGTCAGAGTGGGTATAACAAAACCCTTTTAGGGATCCCCCTACCTGTCCTTAATATTCAGGACTAAAACTTAACTTTTATTACTAAAATTTAATATGCAAACAAAAGAGGGAGTGGGAAGGTGTTGCGCTTTTTAGATTTTAGCCAGCTGATTGTCTATTAGTCAGATCTGTGGTGCTCAGATAATTGCCCTAAGTGCCGTGGCTAGCGCTCAGTAGCCGAGACAGTACAGTTGGCGCGCACCCTGACCCTGCTACCAGGCGGGTCTTGAGTCGGGTGCGGCGCCGCGACCTCTCGACTCGGCAGCAAGCACACGGAGGATCGCGTGTACCGGCTCCCATTGTAGAGCTAAGTTCAGCGAGCAGGAGCAGGGTGAACGCAGCAGGCACGCATCCGAGACCATGACACCCGCCTGGTGTGGGGTCGGGTGCTGTGCTGCATTCTCCCAGCTAAGTAGTTAACACGCTGAGGATCGCTAAGCCCGGCATTTAACTCAACACCTGGCCATGAGCCGGTGTGACCGTTAGTGCTGCAGCTCTGACCGTGACACTAGGGGCTAGTACCCTGGGGTAGTGATAGGGAATATTGGTCCGATAACCCATCATACTAGGTGGGGTAACCCCTCGTCAAGAGGCCCCCACAGGGTTCTGGTGGCACTGGGGACCTGAATTATAGGCTCCTCTTGAACTGACTACGGTCGGATGACAGAGGAAACCTCTAATCAACCAACTCCTAGTATCAAGTTGGAAATATAAAAAATACACGAGTGTATACACCTAAGCACCGGTACCTATACCCCTATCCCCCCTAAAATCTGTAACTTGGCCGTCAGATTTAATCGCACTTATATAGTGCAATAAATATATCTTGAAGTTAGTGATATAGCGGCCAATTTAGCCATACCTATTCTATATCCTACCACCATGACCTGACTAGCTGCCATATACAATAGTGAATGGAAGGTGTCCTTCATAAATAAAGACAGACATTGGCAGCATATGGGCATTTTTTCTGCTGTTTTAGTCCTGAATATTAAGGACAGGTAGGGGGATCCCTAAAAGGGTTTTGTTATAGTCGGTGGACTATTTGGTTTGAATTAGTATCCATACCCTGAGGATTCCTCCTAGAGGACCTCCTTCTTGAATTTTGTCAGAGTGGGTATTCAGTGCAGCTGGTGGCGTCATCAAGCGTACACGCCTGTCAACTGACAGCGCTGACAGGCTGACGATTATTAAAATGAACAAAGTCTGGATTTCACCGGAATTCAAATCTCCTCCGGGGGAAAGCAGCTAAAGAATAAAATTCTTTATGTATCCGATTCCTCTCCTCTACTCCTCCTTCTCCTTCTCTTCATTGCCAAACGCTGACCCAAAAGGGAATTTTTTAGAGGGCCAACTGGCACTCTTTTAAGACAATGTTTCCAGAGGGCCACCTACAGGCCCTCTCTCCAAACAATTTTTCCGGAGCGTCAACTACAGACACCCTAAAACAATTTTTCAGTATCGTCAACCACAGACAAAAAAAAAAATTTGGGAGGCTCACCTATAGCCATTTGACTGCAATCTCAGTCGGACAAAGGCATTGGTGCTGTCACTGCCATGCTGTGTCAGGCTAAATTTTTGGGTGGTTCAACTGCTACCTCAGTCTAACTCGATCACTCTGTTGTCACCGCCGCCATACAGGGCCTCGATAAATTTTTATGTGCTTCGCCTGCTCCCGCAGTGTAACTCGGTCACTCTGTAGTCACAGCCATACAGGGTCACAATACATTTTTATGTGCTTCGCCTGCTCCTGCACTGTAACTCGGTCACTCTGTAGTCACAGCCATACAGGGCCACGATAAATTTTTATGTGCTTCGCCTGGTCCTGCACTGTAACTCGGTCACTCTGTAGTCACAGCCATACAGGGCCACGATAAATTTTTATGTGCTGCGCCTGCTCCTGCACTGTAACTCGGTCACTCTGTAGTCACAGCCATATAGGGTCACGCTAAATTTTTATGTGCTTCGCCTGCTCCTGCACTGTAACTCGGTCACTCTTTTGTCACAGCCATACAGGGTCACGCTAAATTTTTATGTGCTTCGCCTGGTTCTACACTGTAACTCGGTCACTCTGTAGTCACAGCCATATAGGTCCTCGATAAATTTTTATGTGCTTCGCCTGCTCCTGCAGTGTAACTCGGTCACTCTGTAGTCACAGCCATACAGGGCCACAATAAATTTTTATGTGCTTCGCCTGCTCCTGCACTGTAACTCGGTCACTCTGTAGTCACAGCCATACAGGGTCACGCTAAATTTTTATGTGCTTCGCCTGCTCCTGCACTGTAACTCGGTCACTCTGTAGTCACAGCCATACAGGGCCACGATAAATTTTTATGTGCTTCGCCTGCTCCTTCACTGTAACTCGGTCACTCTGTAGTCACAGCCATACAGGGCCACGATAAATTTTTATGTGCTTCGCTTGCTCCTGCAGTGTAACTCGGTCACTCTGTAGTCACAGCCATACAGGGCCACGATAAATTTTTATGTGCTTCGCCTGCTCCTGCACTGTAACTCGGTCACTCTGTAGTCACAGCCATACAGGGCCACGATAAATTTTTATGTGCTTCGCCTGCTCCTGCACTGTAACTCGGTCACTCTGTAGTCACAGAAATACAGGGCCACGATAAATTTTTATGTGCTTCGCCTGCTCCTGCACTGTAACTCAGTCACTCTGTAGTCACAGCCATACAGGGTCACGCTAAATTTTTATGTGCTTCGCCTGCTCCTGCACTGCAACTCGGTCACTCTGTTGTCACAGCCATACAGGGTCACGCTAAATTTGTATGTGCTTCGCCTGCTCCTGCACTGTAACGCGGTCACTCTGTAGTCACAGCCATACAGGGCCACGATAAATTTTTATGTGCTTCGCGTGCTCCTGCACTGTAACTCGGTCACTCTGTAGTCACAGCTATACAGGGCCACGATAAATTTTTATGGTCTGGGTGAGCACTATTGCCTTGAGGGTCACCACCAGGCTGTTCCAGAGAATTTGGGGTAATGGTGGGATTAGGCAGCCTCAGAGGCATCCATGCATGCTGCCCCTGCTGTTTCCTGTCCATTTCCGTGGTGTTTCCATCATTTTCTGAGGTTTTCAGGTTTTCACCCAGCCTTCCCTAGGCAGAGCCTTGGTCCCCAGCAAAAAATGCTCGAGTCTCCCATTGACTTTAATGGGGTTCGTTATTCGAAACGAGCACCCGAGCATCGGGAAAAATTCGACTCGAATAACGAGCACTTGAGCATTTTAGTGCTCGCTCATCTCTACTAATAACCATGTATAAAAATATCAGGGCTCAGTACAGAGATCTCTCCCATTAACTATTTATCCCCAGGACTGTGACTTTGACGAGGGGACATACTCTGCGTCAGGAGGAAAAAAGGTTTGTACACAAACATAGAAGAGGATTCTTTACGGTAAGAGCAGTGAGACTATGGAACTTTCTACCCGAGGAGGTGGTGATGGTAAGTTCACTAAAAGAGTTCAAGAGGGGCCTGGATATATTTCTGGAGGGTAACAATATTACAGCTTATAGCTACTAGAGATGGGTTGTTGATCCAGGGAGTTATTCTTATTGCCTGATTGGAGTCAGGAAGGAATTTTTTCCCCATAAAGTGGGGAAAATTGGCTTCTACCTCACAGGGGTTTTTTGCCTTCCTCTGGATCAACTTGTAGTATAACAGGCCGAACTGGATGGACAGATGTCTTTTTTCGGCCTTATAAACTATGTTACTATGTTATACATAGCCATACTGTGCACCAGACTCAATGGCAACAGGCAGCCTAATATATAGGCGTGTTTATCTACAGTTCCCCTGTTGCACCATTTATACTTAAAGGGAACCTGTCACCTCAAAAATATATAAAACCACCTGCATTACCTTATAGTGGTCCCCAGTCTGTTAATAATCATAGGTTTGATTCTGTAGTCTGATGCTCCAAAGGTTCAAAAACGATGTTGTAAGCGCCATCAGCGCTATCTTGCTGGTCAGCCTGAAGTCAAGTTTGCAGCGGCCTCCTTTCTTCAAGTCAAGGTAGGCACTCCCCCTAACCGCCCCCTCTTTTGTGAGATTCACAGCCTACAGTGTGGCTGGGATCGCCTAAGTCTCGCGCATGCACAGTGTGCTGCTGAAACCCGGCTAACAGCAGCAGCAGGAGATGGGATTGCCTTGCCATTACCAAGGAGCGCACCACGCATGTGTGAGACCTAGTCATGATTTGCATGAATCTCACAAAAAAGGGGGCGGTTAGGGGGCGTGCCTACCTTGACTTGACGCAAGGAGGCCGCTGCCCCCCTTGACTTCAGGCTGACCAGCAAGATAGCGCTGATGGCGCTTACAACATCATTTTTTGAACCTTTGGAGCATCAGACTACAGGATCAAACCTATGATTATTAACAGACTGGGGACCACTGTAAGTTAATGCAGGTGGTTTTATATGTGTTTTTGAGGTGACAGGTTCCCTTTAATCAGTTCTGTCATACATAGACTTAATGTGCATCCGACTTAGTCTCAACAGGCAGTCTAATATATAGGTACGTTTATTTAGTTCACTTGCTCTGCCATTAATACTTAATCTGTTAAAAAAAGACTTACTCTGTGTCAGACTCAATGTCAACTGGTGGTCTAATATATAGGTGCATTTATCTATTGCACTTGCTGCACTATTAAGACTTGATCTGTCCTGTTATACGTACATAAACGTACTTTGCGCCACACTAGGCATGAGCAAACTTGCATTTTTCAAGTTCGGATTCGGCATTCGGGATCCGGTATTTGTGCAATTCCGTTATGGATTCCGTTATCACCGAATATAATGGAATGCTATGACAGAATGCACCACAAAAGCCTTTAAGAAGCATTACGTTTTGCATTCCGGCATAATAGAAGTCAATGGGCAGCATGAAGGATCCGTCTGTTTCTGTTTCTGAGTACTGTCCTGCGTAGCAGAAACCGGACAGATCTTACAGTTATGCTGTCAATAGACTTCTATTATGACAGAATGCCTCTTAAAGGCTTCCATGGTGAATTCCGTCATATTGTTCGTTCTATTCTGTGATAATGGAATATATAACAGAATTGCACAAATACCCGAACCCGAACGTTGAACTTGGAAAATGCAAGTTCGCTCATCCCTACGTCAGACTCATTGTCAACAATTAATTTAATATATAGGCATGTTTATCTAGTTCACCTGCTGTGCTATTCATACATAATCTGTTCTGTTATACATAGACTTACTGTTCATCAGACTCAGTGTCAACAGTTGGTCTACTATATAGGTGAGCTTATTTAGTGCGTCTGTTGCGCCATTCATATTTAGTTACATACAAATTACATTATTGATTCATTTACTGTACACTATTGCCAACAGACAGTTGCTTGGGCCCTCAAAAAGAACAGGCAGTGGCAAATATGTTGCTGTAGCTGGCACAAGTAGCATCAGATAAAAGGGGTGGTAATAGCAGCAGCCAAAGCAACAGGCCATAGATGCCACTGTCATCCAGCGGTTGTGTTTTGACCAACAATCCAGCTGTACTGGAATGATTGACTCGCTCTTCAGCATCATTTCAGGTGACAACAGATACACACAAATCCAAAAGCAAAAACTGCAGCACTTCCAGGTCTTGAACAGATACCCACAGTCAGGAATCAGTGAGTTCCTCTGACACCACACTTAGTTGGCATGGCCCAATAATCTACTGGTCCTGATGCTCTTGCCCTTCCTCCTTTTACTGTCACTTGTTTCTTCAGCAATCGATCACTGAGGCAATTGCAGAAAGACAACAGTATGTGTGCACTCATTCAACGGCACAGAAGCTGAACATGTTCCTGGCCATGTTGGTGATCATATGTCCCTCCTTTTCCATGTGGTGGACCCTGCACCTTTCTGAGAACCAATGGCTTGTGCCAAGCCAAAGGTTGTGACGCTGTCACTATGGTCAAGAACAATATATGTTCTTTATGGCCCACTGGGTAAATGTGGTTCCTGCCCAGCACTGCCGCATTCTCAAGCTGTGAGTCCTGCGCCAATGTCCTCTCTTCTGCCTCCTCTCTTCTGCAGGCACAATTCAGAGTGCTCCTCCAACATACCACTTATGCAGAGCATGGTGGTGTCACGCTGTTCTGCACCTGGCCAGCCTGGGTGAACGGAGTTACAATGGGAAGGATCTGCTCTGCATCCTTCAAAAAGAAATTGAATCCTGGCTCTCTCTTCGCCAACTGAAAATTGGATCCATGATCACCGACAACGGGAAGAAAATTGTGTAAGTGTTGCATCTAGGTAGGCTGACCTGACCTCTTTGATGCAAATGGATGAGGTGAGTATGGTTTTTTTTGTTTTGTTTTTACATCAATTAAAAGGAAAATTGACTTGTTACCACGAAGTGCAAAACAAAAATATGGGTGGTCACTGGAACCCAAATGACCTTGACCTCAGAATCTAGATCCTCATTTATGAAGACTAAATCTAGAATGTTATTTCCTTTGGTTGGTGACTTAACTATCTGTTTTAGATATGTTCCTTTAAGTGCATCAATTAGACTCCTGCTCTTACATTAAAGAGCACTAGAGATATTTCAGTTTACATCAAGCACTTTGAAGTCACCAATAAATACAATATACTGTAGTACATCCTTTTTCTGCCATTTGAGAAATGTAATTAATCAACTCTTTAGTATGCATGCAATATAATTGATATAAATATCTAAAAACAAGAGCATTACAGTTGATGTAAAATGCGTATACATTACCATTCATATTTGTCAGCATCACAATTGCAATAATGTTGGGAATCCTCACAGTTTTCTTCAAGTCCACATGCACATCTGTTTTCATTTAGCAACGAACCAGTCCAGTACGTATGAGTCTGATTATTACGTCCAACCCACCATGTGAAAGGGATGTTACCTAGAATTAAAATATATTTTATATTTAATTATGGCTAATATTAATATACAACAATAAGAAAAGTGATTCCATTTAAATAAAATTTGTAAATTCAAAATAAAAATTTGATGTGGATCCACATGAAAAATTTTTGGTGATTTGATTCAGGCAATTTATGGGAGAAAGAGAAAGCAAAATAGAATCAAACATTTTTTAAAAAAAGTAAGAAACAATAGAGAAAACAAGATCACTCCTAAGAGATCTCACAATGTCACACACACACACACACACACACACACACACATTTTCAGGCCAGTAGGAACATTTACAATGTAGGTAGAATTGATTTGTTTCTAAATTAAATTGATCAACTATTTTGGCTGAATCCATTCCAAGTCAAATATATAATAAACAACATTATATACCACCATCGTAAAGGAATTATACTAGGATACATAGTGTATCTATCAATAAAGTTAAATTTACAACCTCCCTCGATACACTGAAGATTTACTTTAAGTTAAAAGATGTTCTGCAAATAACCTAATTTTTCATTATTGTCAAATATGTTACTTATATTAGTGGGAAAGAGCACCAGGAGCCTGCATACTCACTGAGGCATGATATTAGAATCATTTATCTTGAGAGGCTCACGTGTACATTTTAAAATTAAAGGTGAAAAAAAGCATCATGCTAAGTGTAGGCATCTATTTTCTGCAATATTTGTACAAATGACAGGTATTAAATTTGGTTTAGTAAAAGACATAATATAGTATTAAATGCAAATTACTTTCATATCAGACATAATGGATGAGAGTATATTGTACATTTCTACCAACTTTTTCCAGATTTAAGAATACAAAAGTGTTCTCTACATAAGGTTTCATTATTTTAATCTAAAGAAGTTCAAAATTTCATATAAATAAATTTAGAAATATATCTTTAAAGTAGAGAAGAGTGAACCTGTCAAGTTCAGGTTTCTCAAATTTTCAAAAAGTTCGGTTTGGACCTGCAACGTTTTTGGTCAAACCTGATTGACTCCAATTGCCCTGGAAATTGGTATATAACACTCTCTAGTCTGCCTCCCCTTCTTAAGCTCTTAAAAGCAATGACAGCAATAGTAAATCATGTCTGAGTGACACTGACACACAAAGCTATGGGTAAACGCATGTTTGACAGCATTAACAAACAGCATGTTTAAAAACAAACTACACCGTCACATGTTGTGCTTTTTTATATTCAAAGCTTCCAAAAATTGTCCCTTATCGGTGGCAGATGGTGTTTAAACATACATGGTGTTATAGGATTTTATTTTATTTTTTTAAAGTGGTTTGGGGGACCAAGCGTCCAAATATTATGCCTTGACAGGTTCATAATGGCTGCCTATATGACACGCATAACTGTTAATTGTCAGAAAAAAAACAATCTCATTGTGAACAAGCCATTTAATTAGGAGCAGCAGTAGTGCAGCAGCATCAGATGGAGCATTTCATGGAACATACAAGGCATTCGATCGGCTGTCTATAGGTGGTTGTAGTACTGGTAGTGGTAGTAGTTGCAGATGTATAGCGTTAATAGTGATGGAAATAGGGGGTTAGCAGCAAGGAGCAACAGCAGCTGTGGTGGCAGCAACAGCCATAAGGTACATGTTGAAAGGCAGGCAGCAGCATGATGTAGGCAGCAGTAGCCTTTCAGAACATGATGGTAGGCAGGCTGCAACAGTGGCATAAGGGTGGCAGTAGCTTAATGGATGCAGCAGCCATATAGAATATGTTGGTATGCTGTCAGTAACAGTGGCATAATGGTGTCAGCAGTAGTATGACAGCGGCAGCAGCAGGAGTGGCATGATGGAGGTAGAAACATCAGCAGTCGTATGAAACATGATGGAAGGAAGGCAGCAGCAGTGGCATGAAGTTGGCAGTGGCATGACTGAGGCAGCAGCAGCCATATGGAACATGATGGTAGGCAGGCAATATGATGGCAGGCAAGCAGATATTTGCAAGATGGGGCACAGTCAGAAAGGCCAGATCTTTTAATCGGCCTCATTCAGAGGAGTGTAAAAATCCTCTCCAGTCCAGGCTTAGCTCATTTTGACAAAACCAATGTTTTGCATACTGGTGGAGACAACTTGGTCTATTTGGGTATCCCTAAGCCTTGTGCTGCCCTAAAAACCCTCTCTGAGATGACACTGGACAAGAAAGAAAAAAAGAGTGTGCATCAGTTTGGGCCAATGTTCCAGTCTGCTTGCCCATGGGGTCAGGGATCAGGGTAAACACTGGAGACAGGCCAGAGTGTAGGTAGGACTGAACCAAGGCATTGTGGTGGCAGGTCTCGGCTTGCTGACTGCCTCAGCCTGGCGTGGCACATGAAAAAAACTGTTCCATCATATTGAGGAGACTGAACTGGCTGCTGCTGTTGCTACTGCTCCTGCAGCTTCTGCTTATACTGGCGCCGAGCAGTGGGTTACTCTGCGGGGAGAAGAGAGGGACCTCCCTTTCAGACATGCTGGTGGCAGACGTCTGCTTGTCGAAAGCTGTGCATAGCTGCATAAAAACTGTTTCCTGGTAATAATTAGTGACGATCGAGCACCGCGATGCTCGTGTGCTCTGGCCGAACATTAGGTGGTGCTCGAGTGCTCGGCCGAGCACCCGAGTATAATGGAAGTCAATGGGAGAACACTAGATACACCCTGCTCTGCAGAGGGGAGGGTGTCTGGTTCATAGGGAAAGGTGAGAAAATGGTGGAAACACCACTGAAATGGTTAGGGAACAGCATGGGGAGGATGTCTGGATGCATCTTGGACACCGAAGTCGCTGCTATTAACAATGATGTCCGACTATTACGTCACTTTTACGGAATGACAATAATACCCCCCAACAACAGAAGATATCATCGATTTTAGAGGAAATATTGTTAGGAAAAATATTTACTTGTACATAAAGCGCAAATGCTGCCAAAAATTACAAGGAAGAGGCACTCCGATTCAACCGGTATATAACATCAAGGAGGCCCTCATTCAGATTGTGGTACAATTTTTCATGACGTGGGACTCCTACACTCATAAAGCCTATGCACAAAGTGATAGGGCTGCCAAAAATTACAAGGAACATGCACTCCAATACCCCCTTTATTACACATAAAGGAGGGCATCAGACACACCCTTGAAAAATTATGATTTATGGCCTGCTGCTGACACTTAAAAACAATAGGGGTGACATGCTGCTGCTGAGCCGACCATCTAAAAAATTCTGGGTGACGTGCTGCTGAGCTGAGCGTCTAAAAAATTATGGGTGACATGCTGCTGAGCTGAGCGTCTAAAAAATTATGGGTGACATGCTGCTGAGCTGACCATATAAAAAATTATGTGTGACATTCTGCTGAGCTGACCATCTAAAACATTATGGGTGACATGCTGCTGAGCTGACCATTTAAAACATTATGGGTGACATGCTGCTGAGCTGACCGTCTAAAATATTATGGGTGACATGCCGCTTATCTGACCGTCTAAAATACTATAGTTGAGGACCAGCTGGTGAGCTGACCGTCTAAAACATTATGGTTCAGGGCCTGCTGGTGAGCTGACCGTCTTAAACATTATGGGTGACATGCTGCTTAGCTGACCGTATAAAAAATTATGGGTGACATGCCGCTTAGCTGACTGTCTAAAACATTATAGTTCTGTGCCAGTTGGTGAGCTGACTGTCTAAAATATTATGGTTGAGGGTGAGCTGGTGAGCTGACCGTCTAAAACATTATGGTTCAGGGCCTGCTGGTGATGACCGTCTAAAATATTATGGTTCTGGGACTGCTGGTAAGCTAACCGTCTGAAACATTATGGGTGACATGCTGCTTAGCTGACCGTATAAAACATTATGGGTGACATGCTGCTGAACTGACCGTCTAAAACATTATGGGTGACATGCCGCTTAGCTGACCATCTAAAACATTATGGTTGAGGGCCAACTGGTGAGCTGACCGTCTAAAACATTATGGTTCAGGGCCTGCTGGTGAGCTGACTGTCTAAAAAATGATGGTGCAGGCCCAGTTGGTGAGCTGACCGTCTAAAAAATTATGGTGCAAGGCCAGCTGGTGAACATCAAGGGCAGCCTAATAATCAGTTTCATATGGTGGAGGATGAGGAGGAAGAGGACGAGAAGAGGAAGGGGTACATGGGAATACAGTGCATTCAATACACCCTAAAAGCCACATTTAAGGTTCCTTCATGTTAAGCCGCTTTCCTCTGGTGGAGTAGAGAAGTCAGGGCAATCCAGGCATTTTGATAAGCGTCAACCTGTCAGCTTTTTCAGGCCGCTCATCAGGGTGAGGGTGCTGGCGGAGTGTCATGAAACTGTCCCAGGCCTTGGAGAGTGTCGCCCTGCCTTTTTTGGAACTGCTGTCTGTTCCCTCCTCTCCCCTATTCGGGTGGCCAAGGAACTACGTACTCTGTCGCCAGCGTTGTCAGATGGAAATTTTTGGAGCAATTTTTCGCCAAGGGCCTTCTTGTATTGCAACATTTTACTTGTCCTCTCCACCACAGGAATGAGAGATGAGAAGTTCTCTTTGTAGCGGGGGTTGAGAAGGGTGAACAACCAGTAATCGGTGTTGGCTAATATGCGTATAACACGAGGGTCACGGGAAAGGCAGCATAGCATGAAGTCAGCCATGTGTGCCAGAGTCACAACAGACAAGGCTTCGCTCTTCTCACCAGGATGATGACTCTTAATATCCTCCTCGCTCTAATCCTCCTCTTCGTCCCTTCCACACCGAAGAGATGATGTAAACGTGCTATGGTTACCCAGTGTAGTGGTGGCAACCGTCTCTTGCTCCTCCTTCTCCTCCTCCTCCAATTAACGCTGAGAAGACAAACCGAGGGTGGTCTGGCTATCACCCTGTGTAGGGTCTTCCCCCATTTCCACCCCTTCCACACGCAGAGCATCAGCCTTTATTGTGAGCAGTGAGCTTTTTAGTAGACACATAAGTGGGATGGTTACTCTCATAATTGCATTATCGCCGCTCACCATCTGTGTAGATTCATCAAAGTTGCGTAAAACCTCACAGAGGTCAGACATCAATGCCCACTCGTCGCTTGTGAAGAGCGGAAGCTGACTAGAAAGGCGTCGATCGTGTTGCAGCTGGTATACTACTACTGCCCTCTGCTGCTCACAAAGCCTGCCCAACATGTGGAAGGTGGAGATCCAGCGCGTGCTCAGGTCGCACAACAGTCGGTGAGCTGCGCAGCGCAAGCGCTGCTGCAGCGTTGCCAGGCCGGGTGAAGCTGTAGGTGACTTGCGGAAATAGGCACACAGGCAACGCACCTTCACCAGTAGCTGAGACAAATTGGGGTAGGTTTTCCGAAACTGCTGAACCACTAAGTTGAAAACATGGGCCAGTCATGGTATGTGTGTGAGGTTGGCCAGCTCCAAAGGTGCCACCAAGTTGCGGCCGTTATCAGATACAACCATGCCTGCCTGTAGGTTCACTGGCGAGAGCCACAGCACAGCGTGGTCCCTTATGCCATGCCATAGCTCTGCGGCGGTGTGCTGTTTGTCACCTAGGCAAATAAGCTTCAGCACGGCCTGTTGCCACTTCCTGACTTCTGTGCTACACTGCTTCCAGCTACTAAGTGAAGTCTGACTGGTGCTGCAAGATGGCAATTCTGCATGGGAAGAAGTGGAGGTGAAAGAAGAGAAGGAAGGGTTGCAGCCGCTACTGTAGGTGGTGGCGGAAATCCAGATGGAAGTAGGGCCCACAAACCTTGGCGTGGGTAGCACCTGTGCCATCCCAGGGTACGACTCGCTCCCAGCCTCCACAACATTCACCCAGTGTGCCGTCAGAGAAATGTAGCGTCCCTGGCCACAAGTGCTTGTCCATGTGTCAGTTGTTCAGTGGACCTTGCCAGTAACATGCTGGTGTAAGGCGGGGACGGCACACCAGGAAAAATAGTGGCGGCTGGGGACTGCATAACGAAGGACAGCCACCGCCATAAGGCTGCGAAAAGCCTCGCTGTCCACCAGCCTAAACGGCAACATTTCCAGGGCCAGCAATTTGGAAAGTTGCGTGTTTAAAGCTATGGCCGGTTCTTGCGAAGTTCCAGGTGCAGGGCGGGAGGCATCTGGGCCTGCGTCTTGGACAGCAGGTAACAGAGGGGAAGAGGAGGCAGTGGTATGACCTGCAGACACAGATCGTGGACCCAGGAGTTCTGCCCACCTTTTAGGGTGTTTTGCTGACATGTGGCGGATCATGCTGTTGGTGGTCAGGTTGCTGGTGTTTACGCCCCTGCTCATGTTAGTACAGCACAGGTTGCAAATTACAATCCGTTTATCGTCAGCACTTTCCTCAAAAAAACGCCAGACTGCAGAACACCTAACCCTTGGCAAGGGAGATTGCCGCAAGGGGCTGCTCAGGGGAACAGTTACGGGCCTCGTTGGCGTGACCTGCCTTCTCCCTTTTGCCACCACAGTGCCTCTTCCAGCCTGTTGCGGTGCTGCGGATCCCTCCCCCTCTGTACTTCTGTCCTCGCTCGGCTTGCCACCTTCCCAGGTTGGGTCAGCAATTTCATCGTCCACCACCTCCTCTTCCACTTCCTCACTCTCGTCCTCCTCCTGACATGGTGACCTAACAAGAACCTGACTTCACTGCGTCTCATCCTCATCATCAACCTCTTGAGTCACTAGTTGCCCTTGACTTATTGGCAACTGTGTCTCATCATCATCATGCACCTGGTGAGACGATACTTGCCGTTCCCCACTGTCATCTTCTTCAGACTGTGGATGCTCAATAGTTTGGGAATCTGGGCACAATACCTCCTCATGTCCCGCTTCAAGCGGCCTTGGCGAGAGGCCCAAGCCAAGGAACGGTGAGGTAAAAAGCTCCTCGGAATATCCGAATGTGGGATTACTTATTTGCCAAGACTCTGCATGGTGGGGCGGAAGGAGAATCAGGGTGAGGATTTTATTGCCCAGACTCTTGGCTACTGAGACTGGACTTTGGGGAAGAGAGGGTGGTGCTTAACCGACTGGAAGCATTATCAGCTGAAATCCAATCGACTACCTGCTCGCACGGTGCAGCAACAAGAGTTGTGTCTTGCGCCGCCCTGCAAAATGTGACATGAAGCTAGGAGTTTTAGATGACTTTGTTTCTTGGGCTCTGTCAGCAGGCACAGTTTCACCGTGCCCAGAGCCATGGCCTCTGCGTTCACCATCAGCAGCATGCCCACTTACCCGTCCCTTTCTGCTCGCCTTGCGCATATTATATAGTATATATGCAACTTTGTCACAAGTACATTAGTGCAGATTTTTATTAAGTGTATGATCAGAAAAATGTCACCGAATGTATAATATTTAGAATGCGCAAACGTTATAAAGCAGGCGCAGCTGAGGTACTGCGGCCTTAGTTAACGGCAGAAAAAATAGCAACGGATGTCAGGTATATAGACTACAGAAAGGTTCTAATGCACACGCTGTTAGCGTCAGGCACACTTGCGCTCTTTTTTTTGCCCCAAAATAAAAATTAAAAAATGCAGCCAGATATAACAATGGACTTTTGTGTCTTTTGAACAGAACTACTAGCCCTGCCTAGCCAAATCCTATTTCTACACTATATGTGCCTCCTTGCGCAAATGTTATACAGCAGTCGCAAAAGAGGTACTGTGGACTTAATTAACAGCACAAAAAATAGCAAAGGATGTCAGGTATATAGTATACAGAGAGTAATACACCATGCAACAGCTGCGCAGATAGCATTAATGTCTGGCCACCTTGCGTAATTTTTAACCCCTTAAAATAATATATATCTCTTCTCTTAATAATATAAAAATGAGTTTCTGTCTGTCTGTCTGTCTGTCTGTCTGTTCTCTATGCGCGACCAAACTACTAGACCGATTTTCACCAAATTCGGCACACAGGTACATCAGGTGTCCGGGAAGGTTTTAGACCAGGTCTCATCTCTCTAGGACGTACCGTTCCCGATATATTCCCAAAATATGATCTCCATTAGCCAACATTACAACTGGGAACTTTGTTTTTAAACTCCAACTGCCATTCTCTGCACAGACACACAGGGAGGGCAGGTTTCCATAACAACCAGATAATTATCAGCAGCTGAGGACCTCATCCATATAAATATGGCCTGGTCAGGAAGGGGGTAAATGGCCCAGTCTTGAAGTGGTTAAGAATCTCAGTGCGAGCAGACTAGGGAGTGTTATGTACCAATTTTCAGGTCAACTGGATTAACTTTGATTCATGAAGAATCAATTTGGTTTTGAATCAAACTTTTTGAAAAAAAAGTAACTAAATCACACTGAATCAATTAAATACTTCTCAAATGTATAGTAGTCTATCTTTTTAAGAATCCTAAAAATGTATCCAGAATTAAGATGGGATAAGGTATACACAATAGAAGCCTTAGAGTATTAGACAGTATAAGATCACATCCATTTTGCCAGGTACATGGGTATGTTTGATAAAAGCTAAAAACAGAAAATTGTCTTCATTTAGTACATCTCTAAGCCAGCTTTCATATTCAGTTTGTGATTCAAGTAGTAGAAAAGCTGCTTCCAGTTAAATTGATTGAGTGGTTTGGTGTATTACTATATCTATATCTCTCAAGAGAAAGTTCATTAAAATTAATGTGTCTATAATTAAGTTAATTCATATGCCATTTGTACAGTTATAAATTATTTACTGTTGAAATGGCCATTATTGAATTGCATGTGAAGCATAACCTCATATGAAAAAACTGTTATATCCAATTTAAAATGAATTTCTAATAGATATATTTTTTCCCTATATCTCTAATGAGAATGAAGCAGGAGCATAATAAATGGTATCTGTCACACTATAATTAGGTATGGTATTATTATTCGATGTTTGAAAGGGTATTTCCTCATTTTATATAAATAAAATCTCTAGCTATCATTAGTTCATATCAAGAGTTAGAAAATGGTAAATGACCAGGCTCCAGCAGTGATATTTTTTCTAGGGAACCATTTAACATGTAGGATCAACATTTTCTAAAATTGTTACTAATAGCAGATGCAGAATATATGGACATACCTTATTCTCTCAACCTAAACTGGAGTATAAAGTATTCATCCACCCTTCACTATCCTTTTAAATTGATTTTATATGTACTGTAAGCATTCAATATTAATACATTCTGGATGTGAAAAGAGCATTCTGTGAAAACTGTTGCTTATAGAGCATCTATCACCATGATAGGGTTGATCATGATGACTAAAACTTTCTTTCTGTAATTGGTATTACCAATGCAAATAAATTCTTATCTTTATGTAATGCTAGAAGCAATGAGGGGCTGGCTTATCCCATTGGAAAACTGTTTCACCTATGCCTTTCCTCCTTAATCCTTTACTCAATAAGATTGCAGGGATAGGAATCCTCACTAGTGGATGAGTGAACCCGTGAAAGTTTGGGTTCATTGGGTTTGGCTGAACTATAGGTCAAAGTTCTGGTTCAGAACCCGAACTTGACCTGAACTCAAACCCGAACCCCATTGAAGTCAATGGAGACCTGAACTTCACTTTATTATTTTTCCATTATAACATGGTTATATCAGAAACTAACATAATACTTAAGATGGCATGAAAAAAAAGGGACACCTTTAAAGGCATTCCATTTTGCATTCCATCATAATAGAAGTCTATGGGAGTATAATGGACAGGACTCATGCATAACGGAAACCAGCGCGAATCCGTTATGCTGCCCATAGACTTCTATTATGATGGAATGCAAAACACTAGCCTTTAAGAGGCATTCAATTTTGCATTCAGTCATAATAGAAGTCTATGGGCAGCATAATGAATCTGTTATGACCGCATAGACTTCTATAATGACGGAATGCAACATGGAATGCTTTCAAAGGTGAACCTTTTGCATTCCGTCTTAAGTACTATGTTATTTTGCAATATAACCAGAACCTCGAACCCGATCTTCAGTGAAAGTCCGGGGTACCCTAATTCGCAAAGTTCGGTATGAACCTGAACTTTGCAGTTCGAGTTCACTCATCCCTAATCCTCACTGCTCTGATGCTTTGCCCTGAAATCTCATGCATGTGCCAGTCAATGAAGATCTTAGAGTGGTCATGCCTGCTTTGAAATGTTCACTACACATGTGCAGATGTTACTGCCGTTTGTGCAGGCACAGTATTTCAAGGCAAAGCATTGAAGAAGTGAGGTTGCCATGCCCTGTAAATCTCACTGAGAGATGGGGGGCAATGGAGAGAGGCAGAGGTGAAGCAGTGCTCCAAAAGGCTAGACCAGCCCCTCGGTGCTCTGAGTACCTCACCTGCATTTAAATTAGAATTTCTCTGCATTGGTAATACTGATTGCAGATAGTAAGAGCTCTTTTTAGTTGCTATGATCAACCGTACCAGACAGTATGCCTGGTTTAAAGGGGTATTCTCATCTTAGACAATGGGGGCATATCGCTAGGATATGCCCCCATTGTCTTATAGGTGCGGGTCCCACCGCTGGGACCCGCACCTATAGCCAGAATGGAGCGGGGAGCGCTGCGCCTGGAGGACCCCAGGTTTCCGGGGGTCCGGCCACCACCAGGCGCAGCTCCCCGCGCCGCTCATAGGAATGAATGGGAGCCGGGCCGTGCATGCGCGGTCGGCTCCCATTCATTTCTATGGAGCCGACGGAAGTAGCCGAGCCAGCGCTCGGCTATTTTCGGCGGCCCCATAGAAATGAATGGAGGGCGGCTGCTCATGCGCAGTGCGCCCTCATTCACTTCGGGGGCTCCGTTCTTGATATAGGTGCGGGTCCCAGCGGTGGGACCCGCACCTATAAGACAATGGGGGCATATCCTAGCGATATGCCCCCATTGTCTAAAATGAGAATAACCCTTTAATAGGATTTATCATGGTGTTAGATGCTCTTTAAGCCTAATTCAGCTTCAGAACTAAAAGTTTAAATTTGACTGCAGTTTAGACATATATCTGACTTGTAATATGTACATGCAGAGGGTCTAGAATGATTAATTCTGTATGTGCCTGCCTGTCATATGATTAAAGTGTAATTCTTTTCCCTGACAAAGGGTAAGACGACCAAAAAGATTTCTTTACTTCACTTTAACATTATTTTAACCCCTTACCACCTACCATAAATTTACAGCGGATGTCAGGCCTTTGAACATTGCGTCCACTCAGAAGCTGGTCGAGTTCCATAGCCACCATAATGTGACTCTCCATGGTAAAGTTACAGTAGTGTAATATTAGAAATGAGTGTATCGAATCCGACAGAATCAAATTCAATCAGAACTTCAAGATAAATTTGATTTGCCACAAAGCCGAATTTCTGACTTTGTGACCAGTTTCCAAGATTTAGGCATTACCTTTTACAATATTGTGACTTTCTTAGATGAAACATGCATTCCATATTTGAAAACACTGTCCCAGTGATGACACTACCTAAATTAAAGTAACACACCCTTGTGAATTATTATAGCAAGGATAATTTCAGTTAGCAGTTATACTTTTCCTCCAGATAAACTTGTTATTTCCACCAATAAAATAAGACTTTTTGCACCTTGTACAATCAGCAATATTTATGGATTACACATTTTAAAGTGCATCAAGTTGTGGAAAACAATAGTCATGCTGCAACTTACCTTGCTTATGTTGAATGTGAGACTTTTTACAGTGGTAAGCAATTTCCTGTTTGCAGTGCTCAGAATTGTTTATTATAGCCTGGAGCTGCTCCATATCAGCAGAGTATTTGAAATTCATCACATGAGGGTTCTCCTGATTGGAACTCTTTACCTTATTCAGATCTGTATTGTTGTGATGTAATATACTTATTGCTTTTTCTAATAAAATGAAGAAAAATATAGGAAAAATAAAAGTAATCATAGTTTTATAGTATATACTAAATAGAATATCATAAAGTTCAGAATAATGATGAAAACATTTTTACTGATGTAAAATGATTAATAATAAATTCTATGATTCACATCACACAATGCTTAAATTAAATGTCTGGGAGTTTAAACAAGGAACTTTTGCTATTTACTTTAGTTTGTGGGACAGGAAGTATGTAACTGGAGATGAGCAAATTCATTTAAAATTCCCCAGAATTCTTTGAAACAAAGTCAAAGTTTTTCAAACTCGATTCGCACAAATGTTTGTAAATTCTATCTGCCATTTTACATATCACAGTAGTGATCACAGCAAGGAAGGGAAAATGAAAACTGATTGCATGATACTGGGCAGGGCCCTGGTTCAATCAGGAGGAACCATATACACATGTGCCTTAGGTACTATGATCCCAAACAAGGAAATTATGTCATTCTGAATATAGGCAAAGCTGAGGCAGGACCTCTCTGCCACACATAAAGCAAGGAAAGAATCTTTAGACAACCAACCAATATTGTGAGTACAGAGTCTTAGAGAGACTCTAGTTAGATTGTTTTATTAATTGATAAGTCTCACTCTAGGTTTTAACTAAGAGCCATTGCTACATTCTTTGACAATCCTGTGTTTGCTTAGCCATATGTACTGTCTGCCAATTTCCTTTTTTTTAACTTATTTTTTCAATAATAACAAGGTACAATACATAAACATTACACCTCTCTCTAATATAAAAGATATCATTGGCATACTGTTCTCAATGAGTACGAAATGGCAATATCAGGTTGGGGGCGAGTTAAAGAGTAAGCCAAAGTCCACTTTTCTAACAACCAGAATTAGTATGAAGTTTTCCAAATAAGGAATGGGGAGTGTGTGAAGATTCAATTCAGATGGGTATAAGTATGGAATATGTTATGAGGATGAGCAAATGTGTCTATGTGTTTTCCATAGTTGCCATTAGTTCAAGAACTTCTGATGGTTGCGAGCTTTCCATGAATAGAGTCCTTCGAAGCTATAGATTTGGTCTATCTTCTGTTTCCATTGCTCCAGAAAGGGAGGGATGTGGAAAGCCAATATTTTGGAATAAGGAGGCAAGCTGTCATAAGTACTTGCTGAAATAAGTAAAGAGGTTTATGTTCTTCATTGGCCTCATAGTAGCCAAGTAGTGCTTTACTAGGTGAGATCTGCACTCCGGCACCACAAATTTGGTTGCTGAGGCGGAAAATATGCCTCTACCATATGTTGATCAGGGGGCATTCACACCAAATGTGGAAGGATGATCCCCTATCCTTGAGACACCTCCAGCACCTGTCCAAGGCCGAATCAGAGAAGAGACATGTTTTTTCGGGTGTCTTGTCTGTCTGCCAATTTTCTAAGCATCATAGTTGCATTGGACATTGCCCAACTTCACATTTTTTTCCCAAACAGCTGCTGCAAAGTTTCTTCATATTTCTTTAATGTTACAAAGTCATGATCAGTGTATATTTTTGCTGTAGACTCTGTCCAATTGTGCAATTTTTTCGAAAAGGCAGTGGCAAACTTTCTTCAATTTTGCAGTATCAAGGTTAATGTAAATTTTTGCTACAAACCTTGCCCACTTTATGTATTTTTTTGTGGCAGACTTTGACCAATTACAATTTTTTTTCCATAGAAAAACTGTTTCAAAGTTTCCTCATTTAATAATAAGTGATCCAAACCTGAATGGAAGTATTTTGCAAAGTCACAATCAGAGTATATTATTCAAAGTCATTGCGAAATTTTAGTTTTTAATAATCAGTGAACAAAATTTGTTACTTCTCATTGTTGAAAAGGGGCAAGGAGCCCATGACATAGCACAGTGTGAGAAAAGTAGCGGGGAGAATAATAGCTATGGTGATTGCGTGCTGGACAGAACCTGGAAAGCAGACCAGGGTAATGAGAAGGTGGTGACATCAAAGGAGGAGGGTGGTGATGGAAATAAAGAGCAGAGATAACATATAATCAAAATATCCAAAGAAACTTCAAGGGCCAGATTTTCCTCTATTGTGGTCAGCTCAAGAACAAGTGATGCTGCTGATACAAAGTGTGTCTGACCAGGAGGACCATCTCCACCAGCCCCAATGAATCAATTCTCTCTCACCATCTCTGATGGCACTATAGCTACAACACGTAACTGTAGCAGAAGTCACAACATCAGCAGCAGCCAATACAGTTTGATGAACATGATAGATCACTTTTTTTTTTAGAACAAGTCATTGTGTCTTCAGAAACTAGCATATGTGTATAAACACTGGCAGGCATCTGCCTCAAGTAAGGAATATTTTTTGGACCACTTGTTCAGAACAAGTCAATGCATATTCTGATACTACTGTGTATATCAGCAAACATAGTCCTCAAAAAGGCATAATTTTTTACCTTTTTTAATTTTAAAAAGCCTAATGAATTCAACAGTACATTATTAAAGAGGTGTCATGCTTCTACCTGCAACCATTTTTTTACCCATAGCCATATGTCGCTGTCACTAAGATTTTTAATGTGTGGTGTTAAAGAGCTTGAGAGATGCCTTCAGTCCCAGGAAACCACAGAATACAGTCATACAGAACTTTTCAGGACAATATGAGCACTTTCAATTTGGTTCAAATTTATACTTAAGTTATTTCTAACTGGAATTGCACTCCATTTTAATTACAATAGCTATTTGGCTTGATAGTTTGAGTGATACTACCAATCTCATTAAAGGGGTTCTGCAGGTTTTAATATCTGATGATCTATCCTCTGGATAGATCATCAGTATCTGATCGGCGGCGGCCCGACACCCGGGGCCCCCACCAATCAGCTGTTTGAGAAGGCAGCGGCGCTACATTCATGTGAACAGAGCTTAGCCCCGCCCAGGCCAGTGATACTAGTCTTGACGTCACTGGCCTGCGGGTAAACACTGAGAAGGCCGCGGCGTTCCTGTAGCGCCGCTGCCTTCTCAAACAGCTGTTCGGCGGGGGCCCCGGGTGTCGGGCCGCCGCCGATCAGATACTGATGATCTATCCAGAGGATAGATCATCAGATATTAAAACCTGCAGAACCCCTTTAAATTTACTAAATAGCATTTCAATACTGTTAACCCCCGCCACCACCCACCTTCAAACTTGTAACATCTATCTGGACCTTTATAACTTCTAGCAGGAACAATAAAGGAATGACACAACACAGGGTCATAGGAATAGATGTTCCAGAATTGTTAGCACACTCAACGACAAAACAAACAATGCACCAGGAATGATATGTTGGAATTTAATTAAACTTTGTTTGACTGTAATGATGATATATGTAAGTGAGTACAATACTACAGCAAAGGGATAAGTTACTATTGGGAAAAACTGTACAATTGAAATGAGACTTGTTGGGCTATCTGTAGCCTGGATACAAGATGAGATATGGTTAGGCATGCAGTCATGGAGGCCGACGGGATCCAAATGATGTCTTGTGGCACATTTGCCCACTAATGTTGCAACTAGGCCTATAGATCCTGCATACTCATAGGTTGCCAAAGCTGGTGTGCCAGCTGGTCCAGTAAATGCTTGATTGGCAATAAATATGATAACCTGGCAGTCCAAGGAAATGTTGCAATCTGGTAGACACATTATTGGGAAACCCTTGCTGAGTATGGGTGAGCATTATCCTGCTCAAAAATTTCAGCTGAAAGCCCTGCCATGAAGGGAAGATTTATGATCATAGGATGTCCTGCACATATCGCTGAACTGTTTGTGTCCCTTGTATCACAACTAGGAATGACTGTCTGTTGAATGTGATGGCTCCCCATATCATCACACCACCAGTTGGGGTAGTGTGTCAATCCACAGAAAAGTTGGGATTGAAGCACTCATCAGAGGTCTTCATACTTGAATCTGAGCATCATGGGATCACAAAAAACCTGGTTGTCCAGGTTTCTCATTCATGAGACCATTGCAAATGATGGTGGTGGTGGCTGGTTGTCGATGGTGTATGTCATGGACACTTCTACTTTGTTCCTAGAAATAGTCCTGGCAGAGACAGGGGTGTGTTATGAAGGTGTCACCTGTGTCTGGTTGGTGGACAACAAAACTGTGGGAGCTGGTCATGTTTGTTGGCTGAGCAAATGATCCTCAGACCAAACCTGTACATATCTTTACATACACTTACATATCTGCCTGAGACATAACTGCATGCCAAGTTTGCAGCAATTTGACATTTCTATCTGGGTGAATTATTTTTTTTTTGTCAATAAGCGTACATGAGGAATGCAAATAGTTACTAAAACAGACATGTCAGCAGAGGTGACGGGTCCTCTTTAATGAAACAGCAATATTTTACCATAGTCTAAAATTTGCAGTGCAGTGAATAGTAAGTGATAACAAATAGAGATGAGCGAGTAGTGTTCGATCGAGCTGGTATTCGATCGAATACTACGATATTCGGCGTACTCGATTTAATTCGAGTATAACGGCGATGGCGCACCTAGAATTCGTTTCCCCTCCCACCTTCCCTGGCGCTCTTTTTCCACCAATCACCATGCAGGGGGGGTATGACAGGCACGCTGAGCACGCTGGCAGCGCGAAAACGGCGTCTACATGCATTGGCTGGAAAAACCATGTGACCTCGAATATTAAAAACTCAGCTCTTCCTGCTCGTACGCATATGCTGCGTGAACTTAGTCAGGGACAGAGGCTGGAGAAGGGAGAGACAGATTTTAGCTGTTGGACAGGCAGGAGCGTGATTAAAAGCCCTTATCAGGGCTACTACAGTGGACTTCAGTGATAGCTTACTACAATATAGACTTTACAGAGAACGGCTGCTGTATTCAGGGATAGCTGCTGGAGTAGGGACAGAGAGAGGCATTAGTGGTGTATTAGGTGCTCTGCTACATACCAAACTATATTTGGCACTACTGCTGTGTACCTTGAAAAATACAATATATAGGCCTTATAACTGGCAACTGTACTGTGCGTTCTCTTGCAAAGTAATTTCTCATAACTGGTGTTCATACACACCGTCTGATCACTTAGTACACGGCTGTGTACCTTGAAAAATACAATATATAGGCCTTATAACTGGCAACTGTACTGTGCGTTCTCTTGCAAAGTAATTTCTCATAACTGTTGTTCATACACACCGTCTGATCACTTAGTACACGGCTGTGTACCTTGAAAAATACAATATATAGGCCTTAACTGGCAACTGTACTGTGCGTTCTCTTGCAAAGTAATTTCTCATAAGTGGTGTTCATACACACAGTCTGATCACTTAGTACACGGCTGTGTACCTTGAAAAATACAATATATAGGCCTTATAACTGGCAACTGTACTGTGTGTTCTCTTGCAAAGTAATTTCTCATAACTGTTGTTCATACACACCGTCTGATCACTTAGTACACGGCTGTGTACCTTGAAAAATACAATATATAGGCCTTAACTGGCAAATGTACTGTGCGTTCTCTTGCAAAGTAATTTCTCATAACTGGTGTTCATACACACCGTCTGATCACTTAGTACACGGCTGTGTACCTTGAATAATACAATATATAGGCCTTATAACTGGCAACTGTACTGTGCGTTCTCTTGCAAAGTAATTTCTCATAACTGTTGTTCATACACACCGTCTGATCACTTAGTACACGGCTGTGTACCTTGAAAAATACAATATATAGGCCTTAACTGGCAACTGTACTGTGCGTTCTCTTGCAAAGTAATTTCTCATAACTGGTGTTCATACACCGTCTGATCACTTAGTACACGGCTGTGTACCTTGAAATATACAATATATAGGCCTTACAATTGCCAACTGTACTGTGCGTTCTCTTGCAAAGTAATTTCTCATACCTGGTGTTCATACACACCGTCTGATCACTTAGTACACGGCTGTGTACCTTGAAATATACAATATATAGGCCTTACAATTGCCAACTGTACTGTGCGTTCTCTTGCAAAGTAATTTCTCATAACTGTTGTTCATACACACCGTCTGATCACTTAGTACACGGCTGTGTACCTTGAAAAATACAATATATAGGCCTTATAACTGGCAACTGTACTGTGTGTTCTCTTGCAAAGTAATTTCTCATAACTGTTGTTCATACACACCGTCTGATCACTTAGTACACGGCTGTGTACCTTGAAAAATACAATATATAGGCCTTAACTGGCAACTGTACTGTGCGTTCTCTTGCAAAGTAATTTCTCATAACTGTTGTTCATACACACCGTCTGATCACTTAGTACACGGCTGTGTACCTTGAAAAATACAATATATAGGCCTTAACTGGCAACTGTACTGTGCGTTCTCTTGCAAAGTAATTTCTCATAACTGGTGTTCATACACACCGTCTGATCACTTAGTACACGGCTGTGTACCTTGAAAAATACAATATATAGGCCTTATAACTGGCAACTGTACTGTGCGTTCTCTTGCAAAGTAATTTCTCATAACTGTTGTTCATACACACCGTCTGATCACTTAGTACACGGCTGTGTACCTTGAAATATACAATATATAGGCCTTACAATTGCCAACTGTACTGTGCGTTCTCTTGCAAACTAATTTCACGGCTGTGAAGGCAAAATATTGTAAAAAAAAAAAAAATGCGGCGGGGGGCTAGCGGAATAGGACGTGGACGAGGACGGGGGCGCGGAAATGCTGTTGGGGGCCTTGTTGAAGCCAGTGGGGATACAATGCGTGCTGGTGAGGGTCAGCCAGGATCCCGCTCATCCAGAATCCCTGCCTTTATGGGACAGTTAAGCAGGGGGCGGGTTACACCGCTGTTGAGGCCTGAGCAGGTTGAACAGGTGGTGCAATGGATAGCCGATAGCGCTTCCACACAGTTGTCCACCAGCCAGTCATCCACACAGTCTCACTCTGACCCTCCTTCCTCCACACCTGGCCAACAGAGTCATCCCACCCTTGACCCCTCCCAGGAGCTCTTTTCGGGTCCTTTTTCAGATGTGCCGGAAGAATCCCAGGAGCTAGGAGAGGAATTTGTTTGTAGTGATGCCCAAACCCTTGAGTTTTCGCCATCTCCTGCTGATGTGGACCCTGAACCAGCATCTGTTATCATGAGCGATGATGATGATGAGACGCAGTTGCCATCAAGGGAGGCTGTTGGAATGTCCAGTGGGCAGGAGGAGGAGCAGAGTGAGGAAGAGGAGGTGGTGGATGACGAAATGACCGACCCCACTTGGCCAGGGGTGATGTCCAGCTGGGAAAGCAGTGGAGAGGTGGTGGTCTGCGCAGCACCGAAAAAGGCAGCAAGAGGCAGAGGGATGTCCACAGGCAGAGGGATGTCCACAGGCAGAGGGATGTCCACAGGCAGAGGGATGTCCAGAGGCAGAGGACAGTCCAGAGGCAGAGGACAGTCCAGACAAAGTAGTGAGGCCACAGCCAGCACGGCCGAAGCTGTTCCCGGCAGCGGGCAGTCGCGCGAAGCTCCCCCATCGAGGCCTCGTACTTCTGTGGTGTGGAGATTTTTTAATGTTTGTGCGGATGACAAACTGAGCGCGGTTTGCACACTCTGCCACTCAAAACTGAGTAGGGGCTCTGAGAAGAGCAATCTGACCACCTCAGGCATGCGGCGTCACTTGGAAGTCAAGCACTGGGCTGAGTGGGAGAGAGCAAACGCAATACAAACTGCGCCCGGTCCTGCTGCCACTGCCTCTTCCCCTTTGTTGTGTGCTGCCACTGCGGTCCAGACCTCCAGCCAGGACACCTCCACATCTGCCTCTGCCTCGGCTACTTTGGGGCCTTCTCCTTCAGCCTCCCCTTCCCCCGCCTCTTCGCCTGCACCCTCACACTCCTCGTCCCAACAACTGTCCATCTCGCAGGCGTTCGACCGCAGGCGGAAGTACGCCTCGAGTCACCCCCAAGCCCAAGCCTTAAACTGCCACATCTCCAAACTGCTGGCCCTGGAGATGTTGCCGTTTAGGCTTGTGGAGACGCAGGCCTTCCGTGACCTGATGGCGGCTGCCGCACCTCGCTATTCCGTCCCCAGCCGCCACTACTTTTCCCGGAGTGCCGTCCCCGCCCTGCACCAGCACGTGTCGCGTAACATCAGGCGGGCCCTGAGGTACGCAGTCAGCGCAAAGGTCCACTTGACCACCGACTCGTGGACAAGCGCTTGCGGCCAGGGACGCTACATCTCTTTGACGGCACACTGGTGAATGTAGTGGAAGCGGGGACGGGGTCGCAAACAGAGACGGCCTACCTACCACCCCCGCCCAAGATTGCCAGCATGGGTTCTGATAAACCCCCCTCCTCCTCCTCCTCCTCCTCCTGTGCCTTAACATCTCCCTCAGCCGCTAGCTGGAAGCGTTGCAGCACTGGCGCGGGGAGACGTCAGCAGGCGGTGCTAAAGCTCATCAGCTTGGGAGACAGGAAGCACAGCGCCCCAGAGGTGAGGGACGCCATATTGCAGCAGACGGAGATGTGGCTGTCGCCGCTGCAGCTAGGACCAGGCATGGTCGTGTGCGATAACGGCCGTAACCTGGTGGCGGCTCTGGAGCTTGCCGAACTCAATCACGTACCATGCCTGGCCCACGTTTTTAATCTGGTAGTCTAAAAATTTCTGAAGACTTACCCCAACCTGGCAGAGCTACTGGTGAAAGTGCGGCGCTTGTGCGCTCACTTTCGTAAGTCAACTGTAGCTGCTGCTAGCTTAAAAAAACTCCAGCAACGCCTCCATTTGCCTGAACATCGGCTGTTGTGCGACCTGCCCACCCGCTGGAATTCCACCTATTCCATGTTGGCCAGGGTGTGTGAGCAGCAGAGAGCATTGATGGAGTACCAGATTATGAATCCACGCGTGCCTCCAACTCAGCTCCCTCAGTTTGCCAACCACGAGTGGCCATGGATGGCAGACATATGCGATGTACTGCGTATCTTTGAGGAGTCCACCAAGAAGGTCAGCAGCGAGGACGCTATAGTGAGCGTAACCATCCCGCTCCTAGGCGTCCTTAAAGAATCGCTCATCGCAATAAGGGAGAACGCATTGCACGCAGAGGAGACGGGGGTAGGAGGAGACGCAACGGAGCTACACAGTCAGACCACACTTTTGTCTGCTTCACGGTGGCAGTTGCAGGAGGAGGAGGATGAGGAGGAGGACGACGTGGAGGTGGCTGTGGAAGAGGAGGAGGATGCTGGCGGCGAGGGTAGCAGTCAGGCTGTGTGCGTCCCATTGGTTCAGCGCGGATGGGGCGGAGAGGAGGCGGAAGAGGAAGAGGAGGAAATGGCAAGTGATCCTTCTGGTGGGGGCAGTGAGGTCATGCCTATTCAGAGTCTGGCACACATGGCTGACTTCATGCTGGGCTGCTTTTCCCGGGACACACGTGTTGTCCGGATAGTGGAGAACAAACTGTACTGGGTCTTCGCACTCCTGGACCCCCGGTATAAAGATAACGTCTCCTCTTTTATTCCGGTAGAGGAGAGGACGAATCGATTGCTGGAATACCAGAGGGAACTCGTGCAGAACATGATGGAGATTTTCCCACCCACCATCGCTGGCGGCAGAGAGGAGAGGGTCTCCCAGAGTCCCACAACATCCATCAGGCCCACAGCCACCAGGGGAACACTCTCCAAGGTGTGGGACACGTTCATGGCACCCCCTCGTGCAACTTCCATCACTGCGGGGCCCGCTATCAGCAGGAGGGACAAGTATCGGCGGATGTTGCGGGAGTACCTGGCAGACCGTAACCCTGTCCTCCCCGATCCCTCGGCGTCCTACACTTACTGGGTCTCCAAGTTGGACACGTGGCTGGAACTGTCCCTGTACGCCTTGGAGGTGCTTGCCTGCCCTGCCGCCAGCGTGCTATCAGAAAGGGTGTTCAGCGCAGCCGGGGGCATTATAACCGATAAGCGCAGCCGCCTGTCAACCGACAGTGCCGACAGGCTGACGCTAATCAAAATGAACAGCAAGTGGATTGACCCGGACTTTGCTTCTCCAACCGTGGAAAGCAGCCAAAAGTGAAGTGCCATCTGTATGAAGTGCCATTTCCTCCTCCACCTCCTCCTCCTCCTCCTCCTTAACCGCCGTAGAATTGCTCCGTAAATAAGAAAAATTTATATGTTTATGGCTCACCTCTTGGGCCTCCACAAAATGTTTAAGAGGTCTCACCTCTTGGGCCTCCTCATAATTTTTAACAGGTCTCACCTCTTGGGCCTCCACATAATTTTAAGAGGTCTCACCTCTTGGGCCTCCACATAATTTTTAACAGGTCTCACCTCTTGGGCCTCCACATAATTTTTAACCGGTCTCACCTCTTGGGCCTCCACAAAATGTTTAAGAGGTGTCACCTTTTGGGCCTCCACATAATTTTTAACAGGTCTCACCTCTTGGGCCTCCACAAAATGTTTAACAGGTCTCACCTCTTGGGCCTCCACAAAATGTTAACAGGTCTCACCTCTTGGGCCTCCACATAATTTTTAATACGTCTCACCTCTTGGGCCTGCACAAAATGTTTAACAGGTCTCACCTCTTGGGCCTCCACAAAATGTTTAACAGGTCTCACCTCTTGGGCCTCCACAAAATGTTTAACAGGTCTCACCTCTTGGGCCTCCACAAAATGTTTAACAGGTCTCACCTCTTGGGCCTCCACAAAATGTTTAACAGGTCTCACCTCTTGGGCCTCCACAAAATGTTTAACAGGTCTCACCTCTTGGGCCTCCACAAAATGTTTAACAGGTCTCACCTCTTGGGCCTCCACAAAATGTTTAACAGGTCTCACCTCTTGGGCCTCCACAAAATGTTTAACAGGTCTCACCTCTTGGGCCTCCACATAATTTTTAACACGTCTCACCTCTTGGGCCTGCACAAAATGTTTAAGAGGTCTCACCTATTGGGCCTCCACATAATTTTTAACGGGTCTCACCTCTTGGGCCTCCACAAAATGTTTAACAGGTCTCACCTCTTGGGCCTCCACAAAATGTTTAACAGGTCTCACCTCTTGGGCCTCCACAAAATGTTTAACAGGTCTCACCTCTTGGGCCTCCACAAAATGTTTAACAGGTCTCACCTCTTGGGCCTCCACAAAAGGTTTAAGAGGTTAACAGTGGAAAGCAGCCAAAAGTGAAGTGCCATCTGTATGAAGTGCCATTTCCTCCTCCACCTCCACCTCCTCCTCCTCCTTAACCGCCGTAGAATTGCTCCGTAAATAAGAAAAATGTATATATTTATGGCTCACCTCTTGGGCCTCCACATAATTTTTAACAGGTCTCACCTCTTGGGCCTCCACAAAATGTTTAAGAGGTCTCACCTCTTGGGCCTCCACATAATGTTTAACAGGTCTCACCTCTTGGGCCTCCACAAAATGTTTAACAGGTCTCACCTCTTGGGCCTCCACAAAATGTTTAAGAGGTCTCACCTCTTGGGCCTCCACAAAATGTTTAACAGGTCTCACCTCTTGGGCCTCCACATAATTTTTAACACGTCTCACCTCTTGGGCCTGCACAAAATGTTTAAGAGGTCTCACCTATTGGGCCTCCACATAATTTTTAACAGGTCTCACCTCTTGGGCCTCCACAAAATGTTTAACAGGTCTCACCTCTTGGGCCTCCACAAAATGTTTAACAGGTCTCACCTCTTGGGCCTCCACATTATTTTTAACAGGTCTCAACTTTTGGGCCTCCACAAAAGGTTTAAGAGGTTAACAGTGAAAAGCAGCCAAAAGTGAAGTGCCATCTGTATGAAGTGCCATTTCCTCCTCCACCTCCTCCTCCTCCTCCTTAAGCGCCGTAGAATTGCTCCGTAAATAAGAAAAATGTATATATTTATGGCTCACCTCTTGGGCCTCCACATAATTTTTAACAGGTCTCACCTCTTGGGCCTCCACAAAAGGTTTAAGAGGTTAACAGTGGAAAGCAGCCAAAAGTGAAGTGCCATCTGTATGAAGTGCCATTTCCTCCTCCACCTCCTCCTCCTCCTCCTTAACCGCCGTAGAATTGCTCCGTAAATAAGAAAAATGTATATATTTATTGCTCACCTCTTGGGCCTCCACATAACTTTTTAACAGGTCTCACCTCTTGGGCCTCCACAAAAGGTTTAACAGGTCTCACCTCTTGGGCCTCCACATAATTTTTAACAGGTCTCACCTCTTGGGCCTCCACATAATTTTTAACACGTCTCTCCTCTTGGGCCTCCACATAATTTTTAATACGTCTCACCTCTTGGGCCTCCACATAATTTTTAAGAGGTCTCACCTCTTGGGCCTACACAAAATGTTTAAGAGGTGTCACCTCTTGGGCCTCCACATAATTTTTAACAGGTCTCACCTCTTGGGCCTCCACATAATTTTTAAGAGGTCTCACCTCTTGGGCCTCCACATAATTTTTAAGAGGTCTCACCTCTTGGGCCTGTACAAAATGTTTAAGAGGTCTCACCTCTTGGGCCTCCACAAAATGTTTAAGCGGTCTCACCTCTTGGGCCTCCACATAATTTTTAAGAGGTCTCACCTCTTGGGCCTCCACATAATTTTTAAGAGGTCTCACCTCTTGGGGCTCTACAAAATGTTTAAGAGGTCTCACCTCTTTAGCCTCCACACAATTTTTAAGACGTCTCACCTCTTGGGCCTCCACAAAATTTTCCATGAGCCTCTGGCCAGCCCACGGCCTCTTCCTGCCTTTTGCGGTCCTATGCATCCCTCAACATCCCCACTGCTTTACCTGCTAGACATGACACTGGGCCAGGTCGGGTCACTGACATCTCAAGCGCCAACAATTTGGGCATTTTAAGGCTTCTGCATGTGTTTTTGAGTTGTTTTTACATTTTAAAGAAGACATGTCTGACCACATCTCACACACACACACAATGACAATTAGGGGTGGGGTCTATTTGCTTTCCCCCTTGCCTATGCCATCTGTGGTTGTGATAGGCAACGTGATTTTAAGGGGTGCAGAATTTTATCTTCTTTTTTGTCTAGTTTGGCTTGGGGTCCATGGCAATGTTGAGGAAAGAAGGTTTCCTTGTATGGTCTCACTTTACAGAGAGGTTATATTGTGTTTGGAGTGTATTGTTGAGAGGCTGTGATAGTGGCGTAATAGTGCGACTTGGGCGCGTTATATGCACCCAGACATGCTTCCCCTGCTGTCCTAGTTGCATTCCAGCAGTGTTGGCATCCTTTTCTGAGGTTCCAGGGTGGACTTGGTGACCTCCAAGTGGTCGAATTGAGATTTCCAAGTGGCGAGCATTTTTTCCCCATAGACTTTAATGGGATTCGATATCTGGTCGAATAGTCGAATTTCGCGGTCTATTCGAATCGAATTTCGAAATTTCGAATATTTCACTACTCGCTCATCTCTAATAACAAATAATTTTGACATGACTAACCTGCAATTAATTTACACATCTACTACATGGTGATTAAGTAAGAAAAATTTCATACTGAAATCATCTGTGGAGAGAATAAGGGGATGTAGCCTGTAAATCATTTTCTCTGTGTACCTTAAACAAACATATGTTTCAGTCTCTAAAGTTAAATATTTAGTGGGACGATCAGCAAAATCTTCTTATGATACTGCCACTGAGTAAGTGATGAAAATACATGCAGCTGTTCTTCTATTCTCATGGGTGACGTACAATGTTCCTTGTGTCTTTTAATGTCGGAAGGTGGGTTAAGCGGTTAGTAAAATATTGACTTCACAATAATATATGCAGTTCTTTCTAATGTAAACATTAGTCCCTAAATAACTTCTCACATTTTGTTGTAAGAAAATTTCAAAGTCAAATGCAAAATAAGTTGAGAAAAACAGTCAAAATAAGTCCATTTATAATATAAAGTTGCTGAATGCTAAATCATAAAAGTTATGACATTCTAATGAGAATATATAAAAAATAAAGCAGCTATTTATATCAATCAACCAGTAGTTGTCTTATATATCTTTTTGTAGTCTTATATATATTTATAGTATCTGAACCACCCTCCTCAGAATCTCTAGATTTGGGTTGCAGGCGACTACTAGTGGTATCTGATGGTTTTCGTGTTTTGTATTAGAGGAGATACCCTCTTGATAATGTGGTGGCTCTGGCAATTTAAGTTTTCCACTGTATTTGGATGGTATCCCTGATCCAAATTGAAATAGATGATGGAGTTTTTTTTATATGTTTGGGGTGGAAATGTCTGAGATCTGAGCAGTAGTTGAGTGCTAAACTAACGGAGGGATTAAACTGAATAAAGTGTTCATGGAATTTTTTTAGTTGTTCAGATTCAGTCCAGATGATTATGATATCATCAATATAAGGATAGTAGGCCAAAGCCTTGAAGGGTCAGGAAGATAGGATGTCATTTTCAGCCTTGGGAATAAACAGATTTACCTATTGTTGTGCCATTTTTCTTCCCAGTCTTCTGTAGGTATATGCTGTTACCAAATGAAAAGTAGTAATGGGTGATGGTGATGAATTTTGTATATTCCACCACGGATTTGGTGCCAATTCCTTTATTTTTCATAAAGTCCTGGCAGGCTATTAATATATCCTGGTGTGGAATATTGGAATATAAAGATTTCACATCCATGGTAGCCAGGATAGTTCCCTCTGGTAGGGGACCTATTGCAGACCGTTTACTTAGAAAGTCAGTTCTGTTCTGAAGGTAGAAAATAACATGTTAATGGTATAACGTGCCTGGGAAAAGCCCTGGGTATTCCCAAAAGTTTCAATTTTTTCATCATCCTTTCAGTTAGTCACTAAAAAGTATCAACCACTAAGGAATATTATTTGTATATCTTAGAAAGGTGAATGCTCACTTTTCTCCATTATATCAGTTTGATAAATGTTTCATACTGTGATCCTTTTTAATGTACAATGGATTCACCTGCATTTGGGCACCATGGTTTGCGCGTAGGAGTTGCTTTAGTCTTAAATGTCTAATGCGCCCATTCTTTATATGTAACAGAGATTTTTTAGGTCTCCGTGGGCTTTTGGGTCAAGGTACACATGCAACCTCTACAATCTCTACAGTTATACCCCTGCTTTTAAATAAGAAACCATTTTAAATATTAAAATCTTTGAGTCCCTCTACACCTTTAGCTGTGGACTGAAGTAATGCTTCTCAAAGCCTATACAACTGCATTGGAAATAAAAGCAAATATGAACAGCCTTGAAGGTTACAGTTACATAATATCATGCATAGTGATGCTTCCAAAGGGCAGAAGAAACATTTTGACTTGAACATTTTCTTACATTCAGTGTTTGTGTAGTTGCAGTTTGTTTCTGCATTATTTAACAATTCTTAAACTCTACAAATTGTAAACATTTTCTACTTTGTTCGAAGAATATATCTCTCATTATTGTGCTTGCCTATATAGAGTACACCACATATAGATCACCATATAGATTACCTGTCATATTACAGTAAACCAGGAATGGTTCAAGAGACCCGCTCCCATCAGAATCAATGTAGAAGAATCCAGATGCGTTTCCTTTGTATTTATATGCTTCACATGACTGCTCATATTTAGCTGAAAAACAAAACAATATATTTTCACTGCATTACACAATACAATAAGTCATCTAAAAAAAAGCCAGGTGTAATGATGGTGCCTGGCCTGGTCTGGTCAATCAAAAAGGAGGGAGAAGTTAGCAAAGGACGCAAAAGAAGTAAGGGTGCACAAAGTGGCTTGGACCTGTCCTTAGTGCTAATATGAATATGGATTTCTCCAGAATGAAGCATCAGTTTGTTAACTGAAAGTAATCATTACATTCAGCTGAGTTAACTCTACAAGGCACTGTACCTGGTTTAACAAGAATTTATTTGTGACAAACACCTGAAGGAGTCAAGAACTCACATGAAAGGCAGTAGAAATATCATTTTTCTTAAACAAATTGGGAGTTTTCAATGTTCAATTACATTTCAATTTCATTATTTGTAGAATCAGAAAAAAACATAAAGGCATATAAAAGTACTCTGTGAGATCTGATTGCACTTAAATGTAATTTTCTTACAGAGGTTTTCCCACAAAGAATTATTAATCACCTATTCACAAGACCCTGCAATTACTAGAAACAGCAAGAAGGCCACGGTGCTACTGCAAGCACCTCTGCCTTCTCAAAGAGCTTCTTTTTCAGATGGAGGCAGTGCCTCTTTGTCTTTTGAGGGGAGTTTACATGGGACAGCTTTTCCCCATATTTTTTTTTTTTTGTTGCATGAAGCTGTATTTTTGAAATTGGATGTTTAAAAAGGTACTTACTTAGCAGGTGAGGGATATCTCTTAAAAAATACCCATGAATTTAACTTAATTTCTCAATAATATATCCTCAAGATCAACATCTTTAGTGCTCAAGCAATTAACTTTCTCAAGAGCAGAAAGAGTGTCAACCAGTTTATTGTGAGCTAATAAATTTGTTCATTTTTCCCTAAATACTGTATATGCTATGCACATACCCAGGTTATCAATAATATTGCACTTGGCAAGCTATTTTGTTAAAGACCTACGTAGAGATAGCAGCATATCTTTAAGGGTATTGGTAGCAACAGGTCTATTTGGTCCTGACTATATCCCTTCTCTGGTGAACTATACCCTATTTAGTAGTGACAAGCCCTTTTTCTTTAGGAGAGACATGTGAGGAAGGGTCTGACTAGAGTTTTTGGTTGGGGAAAAGTGGAGTACTGCACACTGTGGCTACTGGTACCTGCAAGGACTTGAACAGTCATAGTCAATGACATAGAATTGCAGCACTCAGATTATTTGTATGCACTTATTGGTAATTTATTGATACAAAATTCATTATCCAGTTACATAAATGGATAAAGGCAATGATAGGAACCACTCTCTGGTAGTAACCTTCTTCAGCGGTCAATTTGTCTATGGTAAAATTACATAAAATCTATTCAGTAAATTTAATATGGTACATTTAACCAGAAAATGAAGGGAAGTATCAAAATAAGTAATATAATAAATAAATAAATGAGGTATAAATAGCATATATCAAAGTCATAATCATGATGATCATACAAAAAAATGAAGACATTGGGGGGTATAGAGTCCATAGTCATAAAAGATGAGTGGAAGTTGCCACAGGGATTATGAATAGGAGTTGCCACCAAGGAGAATAAAAATGGTCATAATGCAACAAATTATACAAAAGGCACAGGTGTGGTAGAAGGCAGAGAGGAGATCCCTGCTGTATGGCAAAAGAAAATTACCTGTTCTGGTGGTGAGGGTTATGGCAGAGGTGAATCATGAGGCGCTAACCCGTGAATGCGATCTTATATATAGTACTGGCTATTTGTAAATGGAGCATCACCTGACGTCGGCGATGCAAGCGTGCATTCCACCGTAACGTCATGGAAACCAGGAAATGCATTCCACAGGCTTCCAGATGCCGCATTAGAGTTTCTGGTTGAGCTCCTAATGCTTGGAGAGGTGAAGGTAGTGGATCCACATCGGCATTTTCTGAGACACAGCTATATGGGAACTAGAGTGGGAGTTGCTATGGCATGTCTCAGTATTATTGGAGTCATGCTCCAGGGCAAAATAGTTCCATCAGTTTTCTGTGATCAGTTGGCCTTTTTCTTCTCCTTACCGTCTTAGCTAGAAGGGAAAAACTCTTATAGTGGAAGGATTGGCTATGGCAAAATGAATTGCTGTGTGTTGCTTTAGAGTCATATTAGCAATAATAACTCGGGAGAATGAGGTAATTTTAATCATTGGTAAGCAACCCCACCAACACACACACACCTCTGCCATGATTTGTTTTTATACCACTATTTTAACATACAGTAATATTAATTTAATCTCTGGTCATGTGAGCCTTCAGCCTTCATCTTATGAAATTTAGCTGCTTTATTACTTGGAACAATTTCATCAGCTACACTTCCATATTCTAAAGCTTACTGTACATACAGGTTTTACTAGATTGATCACTAAATCGATCCCACACAACTATTGTTTTTCCATGTCAAAACTTTTGTTCCTTGTGAACATCTGACATTAAAGCTAGGCACAAATGTCTCATATGCTTCTGTCCTGTGTAGTTTTCAGTGCATAATGTGAGTGACATGGACATTTTGCCTATTATTTCAACATAAATGCAGCACTGTTTGTTCAACCTACTTCTCTCCATTGATCACAGTGTTTCTGAATTTATTGTGAATAGTGGACTACTTTTATGTACTGTACTTGACACTACAGAAAAACATAATTTACTGTACAAAGCAATTGATGACACTGAATGAACAAAGAAAATGGTCAGTACATATACACTTATACCAATTTACAAAAGTTCTTTTTTTTATCACGAGGCTCAATTTCCTTGCCTTTTCAACCTTATTCTTTGCATCTTACACCTTACCAAACAGTCCATCTTAATCTAATGACAACATTCCATTAGCTTGGATTCTGTGATTTATCTTATGTCAGTTGCTTTTTTGTAGGGTAAATGCTAAAGCATTTTAACCTCCTAACAGTCACATTAAAATTGAAAAACCCTCCCAAAAATGTCAATTTTTTATTGGAGATGTTTAATATTTGTCTGAAGTAAATCTTGTGTATGCACAACTCAGGGGACGCAATTGCATTTTTAACCTCTTAGTGACATTTTAGACTTATGGACCAGTAACATTTTCTCCCTTCATGTTCCAGTAGTTACAACTTTATAATTTTTTCTTAATTTTTTTTCATTTAGTGTATTAAATAACTTTTATTATTTTATCTTTAGGGGGGAAGATAAAAACAGAAATCATAACATTATTTTGCTAAATGTATTTATGGTGTTCACTATGTGGTATAAATAGCATAACTTTATTATGTGGGTCAGTACACTGATGATGATGCCAGATATCTCTATCTATATATTTTTTTCTTTTCTCCTCCAGGCTGTCAGCTCCCCAACTGTCCCGTTTCTCCTCCAGACTGAAGGAGAGGGGGCAGCTGCTTCAGTCTTCAGTATTGCTTGAAAGCTGACATTCCAAACTTTCAATCAATACTAGAAGCAAAGCATTATCTTAAATACATGGGAAGATATCACTGTTAGAAATCAGGATGCAGTGAATGCAGCTGAAAGTGAAAGTAAAAGCAGGTCTTATTGTTTATTTCCTACTCAATTTCTAACAGTGATATCTCCTGCTTCTGCTGTGCTAATTATGCCGTTTTGGTCTCTAGCTGCTACCAATCGTGAAATCTGAGCAGCTAAAGCAGACACCCCCTTCCACTTCTACCTAAGCAAAAGTTAAGCTGAGCTTGGGGAAAACTGTTAGGTGGTTAAAGTAATCTTTATCTTACTCATATTCCAGTTTTACTATTTGTTTTGATAGATTTTTACTGTTAAAGTTTTTCTGTATTTGAAGCTTTGGAGGACTTGATTTCTTACAAACTAGGTAGATGGCCAACTAATTCTCTGATTTAAATAGTCATGGTTGTTATACCTCTGTATCCTTTCCTAAGATGTATTTGATGTGAAGGGTTTGGCACAAAGTAAAGTCACTTCATAATATCAAGGGATGCACTTTAACTTTACTCTGTTATGGTTCAATGCTAGATTTGAAGTAAATAAGTTAGAATGATTTAAACGCATGCATAGAGTATTTCAGGTGTATGGTAGGAGCATACTTAAAGTGCTTGGCACTTTCTGGTTTTTGTTGACCAATGTGGTAGTGAGATGTATATGGCACTTACTAATATAATCCTTGAAGAAAATCTGCACCACATATTTCATAAGGTATGCCGCCATGTTTACAAAGTCTTTTATGCTATCCACACAGAGGTCCTGTCCATAAAGTGGCTGCTGATGGAGGGTCATGTTATCAGACAAATCACCTCCATGTGATGACTCCTCAATTCAAACACACTGCACCAGCACTAAATTCCCAACAAAACAGTGCAGATTGCAGGTGTGGAGTGTTTGAATGAAGGAGGCATCACATAGAGGTGATTTGCCTGGTTACATGACCCTCCATCAGTAGCCATTTTATGGGCAGCAAATACAGTAAACAATGGTGCATTCCTTATGAAATACAGAAAATGGTGCAGAATTTCAACAAAGAATATATTAGCGCTATGTTATCATGTCACAAACACATTGGTCAACAGTGACCAGATAGTGACCAACCCCTTTAAGAGTTTTGAGCAGCTCCAGTTAGAGATTGAGCTGTCTCGTGGTTTCTATTTTCAATATCTGCAACTATCCTATACCGTAGAGGTGTGGGCCTTTACTGTGGACTGAAGTATAACATCTAATATTATATTAAACTCTGCAACATATTTGGCCAACATGAAGGGTCTTATATCTGGTCTGTATGGACATATTTTGGTTACTTTTGGTTCTTCAGAAAAACTAAGTGGCATGCATATGTAGGTCCTCTTACAGATGAGCGGAGGAAGGGGCCTTGGAGATTGTCCTGGATCTGGCTATGAGTAAGGCAAACATAATGTCTCCATTCTTTTTGGTACATTATGTTTATAAGATGCCACTGATTTCGCAAAAAATCGAGATAAAGGGAGCACACATCATGTATATGATGATGTGGGATTGTCATCTCTTGAAAGGATCTGTTTCAATCTATCTTTCATGTAATGGAAAGTGGGTATGGACCCACTGTGCCAACTAACCAGTTCGACTTTGGGCTAAACCTAAGGGTGTTATCCTGGCGGTTTTGCTGGTATTCACCCTTTAACCCCTGTATAGGGATCTGGACTTCGCTGCAGGGAACCAACCAGTTCATTACCTCCTGGAATAGTCCTGGTGTAGCTGACGGCTAACCCACAGGGGTTACAGACACTGGTGTGAGGGCAAAAAACATGGTCTGAAAACAGTCCAAAGTCAGTGAAGGCTGAGCACTTGCATATTCCAAGGTCAGGGAAGAAGAGAATGTGCATAGTCCAGGTCACAGTTCCAAAGTCCCTTCCTGAAAATGGGACTAAGAGTTTGCTAATAAATGAGTGAATGCTCTTCTGTGAGGCCAGGTAATGTTAGAGTACAGTAACATAAAGTTAAGCGAGCCCCCCACAGAGTTGTGATAGCGGGTTCAAAGTAAGTTTCTAAGAGACTAGAAGAGGTAGGAGTCTTCCTGCAAAGTGTATTAAAAAAAAAGTTGTGGGTCCACAGCTAAATTGAAATGCGGCAAAGGGGAGAGTCTATGCTAGGAAGACTGTCAAAAATATACTCCTGTATCTTGGAAGATACATATATTGTCAAACAAGGGAAGGAGAGCCACTATTGCCACTGTGAGTTGGGACTGTATAGACACCATATATTTCTCTTCAACATTCAAGAACTGGGTCTGTCATTGAGATAACTGTGACCACCAATCTGAGGCTGTACTGTTATACTAAAACATCTCAGTAGCGTTGCCTATATTTACTACGCTTCGGCAGTGTCTATGGCATTTATTTGCAGCCCAACCATGCTACCCTTTTGCTTAACTTATGCCACGGTCAAAATGTCCAACCAATGGTGAAAGCATTTGAACAGGGTAAATAGTTATCTGCTATCAGACAAAACCATTAAGCATCTAAAGAAACAATGCACTTGTTATGATAACAGGAATTATGTAGAATATGTGACTGTAGCACTTGATGTAAATAATGCAGAAATACCATATAACGCAAGATTAGTACAAGAAATAGTCTAAAAAATAGATTTGAACTCAGAAATGTAAATTGCAAAGTTTTCCTTTAAACCTTTTGCAATTTAGAGCCAATAAAGATCCAGAAAGTTAGCATCTCCTTTCAAGCAAGTGCAAAAAGCTAGAGGAGAGTATATAGAAATGACTAGGTTGGAAGCACAATATTATTTCAGCACATATTTTTAGAACTGAAATACTCACGATAATGACAAGTTGCTCCCATGTATCCTGTGTCTGAGCAATTACAGTAAAAATCACTCCATGTTTGTGAGCACATTCCTCCATGCTCACAGTAATTTGGAAAACATCTGAAAAACAACATTTTCATATCAGCATTTTAAAAGATTAAATCCATGCACTGCGCTCTGCTCCATGTGACATATTCCAAAAACATTTCATTAGTATAAATTCAAGTAATATTGAAATGTAAAATATAAAAAGCACTGGCAGCAGCTCATTTAGAAGAACAAAAGTGATAGCATATTTCATAGCTGCAGCTGTAAATGTCATTCTCAGTTATATTATGGATTATAATTTAATACTCCAATATAATACACAATAATGACCCATGTGGAAAGAATTTGTCCGCTTTTCTGATCAGTCATTGCTGGTAATTGTCTACATAAAACAGTTAAAACCAATATATTTTGCAGTTGCTCCTTGACACCTCATTTACTATTGCAGTTTGTATAAAGTCTAATTAAAAGTTTTGTTCTCCACTAACTAGACTATATTAAAGCTGGAACATTTAGATATTGTAATAGAATTGTGTAAAATGTACCAGTGACGTCTAAGCCAATTAACCCCTTAATGCATAATCATGTACATGTACGTGAATGGTATTAAAGGAGAACTGTCGTCAAAAATTAGAAATATATCTAAAATGTTAAAACATGCAATGTAAGTTTTAGAATTTTTTGTGCTTTTTTTTTACCATTAAAGGAAATATTGAAAAAAATTCATAATAATTGTGTAGAACTTCCTATGTTGACCAGCAGGGGGAGAACAACTGAAACGTTGAGTGTAGGGAAGCCGTTTGTAGCCCAGTGCTGTAAAGTGTTATCTGGCTATTCCCACCTCCTGTGACATCACGCTGCTCTTACTTGCTTATCTGATAACAAGAGATTGTCTTCCACAATACAGTGTCCAGCGGCCATCCTGACAGGTAGCAGAGTTAGGGTGGTAGTGCATGACTGAGTTTGATCTGACATCACTGTATTTATTATCCCTGTATGGTGACATCACTGTGTTTATTATCCCTGTACGGTGACATCACTGTATTTATTATCCCTGTACGGTGACATCACTGTGTTTATTATTAGTGTTGAGCGAGCTGCTGGACGGGAGGAATCACTACAAAGAAGAAGCCTGAGGAGGTAAGTGGTTTGTGTTTGTTTGTTTGTTTTTGTTTGTTTGTTTGTTTGTTTTCTATTTTTCAGGATCGTGAATGCTGAGGACTATGTCGGATTCGGTGGACTACGTTGGACCAGCTTTTTTAATTTTTTAAATAAAATGGTCAAACAGGGGTCTGGGGGAGTATTTATTTCAATAAACTATTTTATAAGTGTGTGTGTTTTTTTACAACATTGCAGTTTTAGTAATCACGGCTATCTACAGACGGCCCTGATTACTAATACTGGGCTTAGTGCTGGCCGGTATGGCCAGCATTAACCCCAACATCTATTACCCCGGCACCTACGGCCACCAGGGGTGTCGGGAAGAGCCGGGTACCCGCAGGACCGAACCTTCTAAATTGAGGGTCCGGTTCTGGGGCAGCTGCAGGCTGTTACTGTTAGGCTGGGAAGGGCCAATAACCGTGTCCCTTCCCACCCTGGTAGTGCCAGGCTGGCGCTGCTGGTTGTATCTGGCTGGAGAAGGAAAAAAGGGGGGACCCCCACGCCATTTTTTAAAATTATTTAATTATTTTTGAAAAAAAAATGGCGTGGGGTCCCCCCTTTTTTCCTTCTCCAGCCAGATACAACCAGCAGCACCAGCCTGGCACTACCAGCAGCTCGCTCAACACTAATAATAAACACAGTGATGTCACCGTACAGGGAAAAAGAATACAGTGATGTCACAGTACAGGGATAACACAGTGATGTCACCGTACAGGGATAATAAACACAGTGATGTTTCCGTACAAGGATAATAAATACAGTGATGTCACAGTACAGGGATAATAAATACAGTGATGTCACCGTACAGGGATAATAAATACAGTGATGTCACCGTACAGGGATAATAAACACAGTGATGTCACCGTATAGGGATAATAACCACAGTGATGTCACCGTACAGGGATAATAACCACAGTGATGTCACAGTACAGGGATAATAACCACAGTGATGTCACAGTACAGGGATAATAACCACAGTGATGTCACAGTACAGGGATAATAACCACAGTGATGTCACAGTACACGAAGAATAAACACAGTGATGTCACAGTACAAGGATAATAAACACAGTGATGTCACAGTACAGGGATAATAAACACAGTGATGTCACAGTACAGGGATAATAAACACAGTGATGTCACAGTACAGGGATAATAAACACAGTGATGTCACAGTACAGGGATATTAAACACAGTGATGTCACAGTACAGGGATATTAAACACAGTGATGTCACAGTACAGGGATAATAAACACAGTGATGTCACAGTACAGGGATATTAAACACAGTGATGTCACAGTACAGGGATATTTAAACACAGTGATGTCACAGTACAGGGATAATAAACACAGTGATGTCACAGTACAGGGGATAATAAACACAGTGATGTCACAGTACAGGGATAATAAACACAGTGATGTCACAGTACAGGGATATTAAACACAGTGATGTCACAGTACAGGGATATTAAACACAGTGATGTCACAGTACAGGGATAATAAACACAGTGATGTCACAGTACAGGGATATTAAACACAGTGATGTCACAGTACAGGGATATTAAACACAGTGATGTCACAGTACAGGGATATTAAACACAGTGATGTCACAGTACAGGGATAATAAACACAGTGATGTCAGAGTACAGGGATATTAAACACAGTGATGTCAAAGTACAGGGATATTAAACAGTGATGTCACAGTACAGGGATAATAAACACAGTGATGTCACAGTACAGGGATAATAAACACAGTGATGTCACCATACAGGGAGAATAAACACAGTGCAGTCCCCTCACAGAAAGTTAAAAAAAAATAAAAACCTTATACTTACCTTTTTTTCTAGCTGCAGAATCACCAGCAGATTTTCTCTTGTCTGGAGGGGGTGGGGCCAATGCTGACTGACGGCCGGCCCCACCCCCGCCTAGACATGAGGCAGAAGGTACGGAGAGAGGTACAGAGAGAGGTACGGAGAGAGGGGGGAAGAGAAGGGAGAGGGGGGGCTCGGAGAATGAAAGAAGCAGGCAGCCGATTCCGGCTGTCTGCTTCTTCTTGCAACAGGCAACGGGACATATAATGGGTGTCCGCTCCGATGTCATGTTACTGAAGTCTTCAATAACATGATGCCGGAGGGGGCAGGCTATGTATGTGTAAAGCGCCTGCGCTTTACACATACACAGCGCTCCCATGATTTTTCAATAGGGTCGGCTCCGTCCTCACTGGGAACGGAGCATATGACAGTAAGTCATTTGTCTATGTGTCGTTCAGTGACACATAGACACGTGACTATGAAAATGGCAGCCCCCATAAAGTTACAAAAATGTAAAATACACAAAACACAATACACACATAATAAACTTCATTATACATATGAAAACTATTTTTAATGTTTTATAACATATGTTTTTTATTTTTTCACGATAGTGTCCCTTTAAGGGGTTATATGGAGTGGGCTCATGCTCTGAGCTTGCTCCGTCCAAGGTGGGTGCTGACTGTATGACACATAAATACTGATAGACATCTTGTAAAGGTCTCATAGATTGCAATATATGGGGCAAGCAATAAAAAGATAGCATGTTCAAGACCCCTAAAGGGACCAAAAAGTACAGTGAAAAAATGTTTTTAAAACTACTAAAAAACACAAAAGCATCACAAATTCAAATCGGCACCCTTTCCCAATTTTACACATAAAAACAGACAATACAAAATAAGCATAATAGGTATCACTTCCAGAAATGGCCGAATTATTAAAACACAAAAATATTATTGTGTGCTGTGAAAAAAATGGCCAAAATGCTATTTTTTTGTCATGTTGCATCCCCCTGTCCCACAAAAAGATTGAATAAAAGGTGATCAAAAAGTCATATGTACTCAAAACGACACTAATAAAAACTACAGCTCTGTAGACAGGAAATTTAAAATGTTATGGCTGTCATAGCATGGCAAGGCAAAGAAAATACATTTCAAGGTTTTTTAAATACTAAAACATAATAGAAACAAAATTCTATATATTTGGTGAAGTCATAATTGTACCTTCTAGCAAAATAAAGCCTCATTCACACTTCAGTGTTTTGGTCAGTGATTTCCATCAGTGATTGTGAGCCAAAACCAGGATTGGAACCTTCACAGACATAAGGTATAATGCCCCTTTCACACGAGCGGGAGACTCGCATGTCTCCCGCAAAGCATCTACAGGGCTGGGCTCCTGCACTGACTGGGATCGCATATAATGCTATGCGATCCCTGTCAGTGCCGAGTCCAGCCCTGTAGATGCGTTGCGGGAGACATGCGAGTCTCCTGCTCGTGTGAAAGGGGCATAAGGGAAAGATCTGCACCTGTTCTGTGTTTAGAGCCGCACCTGGTTTTGGCTCACAATCACTGATGGAAATATAAACCGTGTAAATGAGGCATTAAGCTGTTATGTCATTTTAAGCACACAGTGAACTCTGTAAACACAAAATCTAACAGTCCATGGCGGAACTGCATGTTATTAATCAATTTTACCCCAATATGAGTTTTTTTTTCCTTTTTTCCAATGTGAGTTACTGTAAATTAAATGGTGCTATTAAAAAATACAACTTGTCCCGCAAAAAAACATAAGTCCTCAGATGGCTATATGAACTGAAAATGTAAAAAGTTATAGATCTTGGAAAGTGGGGAGGAAAAAAAAAATTAAAACTCAAAAACAAAAATTTGCCTGGTACATTTTTATGGTTGTATTTATAACTGTAACTCATTTCCAGTCTAAAAGCATATTGTTTATTGAGAAAAAGGAAAATATGTATGTGTAAATTTAGCCCACAACCAGCCACAATGGGGAGATTTATCAAACTGGTGTAAAGTAGGACCGGATTAGTTGCCCATAGCAACCAGTCAGATTCCACCTTTCATTTATCACAGCTCCTTTGGAAAATGAAAGGTGGAATCTGATTGGTTGCTATGGGCAACTAAGCCAGTTATACTTTACACCAGTTTGATAAATTTCCTCCAGTATCTTTAGAGAGCAAACACTGCTCTGTCTGAAGCCATTTAAAAGTCTACATTTACAGAAATTCTGAAGATAATTATAGTAATGCAGTGGAACTATCATCAATGAGTAGCGTTGAGCAATCCCAAACTGTAAAGTTCAGGTTCGTACAGAACTTTGCGAGTTCGGGCACCTGGACCCGATCCCAAACTTTGAAGAAAAAGTCCGGGTTCGAGTTCAGGCGTTTAATAATGCTTGTTGAAAGGCTGCAGGGCAGCCAATCAACAAACTTTTAAGCTGCGGGCACTTAGAAGCCATCACAGCCATGCCTAGTAATGGCATGGCTGTGATTGGCCAGTGCATCAAGTGACCCAGCTTCTATATAAGCTGGATCACATGTAGTACTGCCCATCAGCTCTGAAAAGTGCAGAGATGGGAAGCAGGCAGCTGAAGTGAGGGAAAGTGTTAGGAATCTGACTATTTATTCTGTGGGTGACCTACAGTATATATAGTGATTATTTGTGGGTGCAATACACCAGCTTTGCACCCCTGACACAGAAATATAATATTTAATCTGGATGTTAATTCTGTGGGAGACCTATAGTGATTTTTGTGGGTGCAATGCATCATCTTTGTACCCCTGACACAGAAATTTAATAAGTAATCTGGCTGTTAATTCTTTGGGTGACCTATAGTGATTTTTTGTTGGTGCAATGCACCATTTTTGTACCCCTGACACAAAAATATAATAGTTAATCCGTCTGTTAATCCGGTGGGTGACATATTCACGTTTTTAGATAGAGGTACACCTTGACTGCATACGTGACAGGGAAATTAATACAGTTAATCTGTCTGCTAGTCCGGCAGGTGACATATTCACGTTTTTGCAAACAGAATACACCTCTACTGCATACGTGAAAGGAAAATAAATACAGTTAATCCGTCTGTTAGTCTGGCAGGTGACATATTCACATTTTTGCTAAGACATACAGTTGTACTGCATACGTGACAGGGAAATTGTCACGCTCGGGTGTGGGGGGAAAAGCCACACCGAGCGTATGAGGGATGGGAACAGACAAAACCAGGGAACTGGTCACCTCCTGCAGGGGACCCTAAGACTAGGCCCTAGCTGGCTACCAGTATGAACTAACCCGGGTGGTAGGAAAGCTCATACACAGGAACCTAATCTGAGTAAACCCTAGAACTCCCTGCAGTCTAATGACACAAGAGAGTAACCTGTTCCTCCAAGCGTAAGGAGGAACAGGAGACTCAAACAGGAATAACCAAAGGAAGGGAAAACACTTAACTTTAAGTAGAACTCAGCAACAGGATCTCAGCCGAGATCCACACCACTCTCAACAGGTATGTAGCAGATATAAACCGCAAGGGATACTGGGAGAGGAAGAGGTAAGTAGGAGACAGCTAATTGCCCAGCGGCAACAGCTGAGGGAAAGGGGTGTGGAGAACAGCACCCAAACCACAGGGAATAGCCTGTCAAACCTGTCACTTAGAAAGCCGCGCAGAACGTCTGATTCCAGACGCAAGACCACTCGTGACATTACCCCCCCTTTTACGGGTGACCTCCGGGCACCCAGGACCAACTTTATCAGGGTGACATCTGAGAAAGGCTTTTACCAAACGACTGGCATTCACGTCAGATGCCGGTACCCATGACCTCTTCTCAGGACCATAACCCTTCCAATGAACCAGATATTGAAGGGTCCCACGAAGAACTCGAGAATCAATGATCTTGACAATCTGAAATTCCAAATTACCATCCACCAAGACAGGCGCGGGTGGCAAGGGAGATGGCTCCAGAGGTTCAACATACCTCTTCAACAAACATCTGTGAAACACATTATGGATTTTCAGGGCCTGCGGAAGTTCAAGACGAAATGCTACAGGATTAATAATGGCCGTGATTTTATATGGGCCAATAAATCTTGGACCCAACTTCCATGAAGGAACTTTCAACTTAATGTTCCTAGTAGACAGCCACACAGAATCACCCACATTTAGGTCCGGACCATTCATGAGTCTCCTGTCAGCCACACGTTTGTACTTGTTACCCATATTTATCAAGTTACTTTGAATTTTTCGCCATATGGAAGACAATGATGACGAAAAACGTTCTTCCTCAGGAATACCAGAAGTATCAGAACCACAAAATGTGCCAAACTGCGGGTGAAAGCCATATGCACCAAAAAATGGTGACTTACCAGTGGAGTCCTGTCTGCGATTATTTATGGCAAACTCAGCCAGAGACAAAAACGAGGACCACTCCTCCTGGTTCTCAGAGACAAAGCATCTCAAATAAGTCTCCAGATTCTGATTGGTACGCTCAGTCTGTCCATTCGTCTGGGGATGAAAGGCAGAAGAGAAAGACAGTTGTACCCCGAGCCGAGTACAGAACGCCCTCCAGAATCTGGACACAAACTGAGTCCCACGATCAGAGACAACGTCAGTGGGAATACCATGAAGTTTCACAATATTGTCAACAAACACTTGTGCAAGAGTTTTAGCATTGGGGAGTCCGGGTAATGCAATAAAGTGCGCCATTTTACTAAAACGATCTACAACCACCAGAATAACTGTCTTACCAGACGACTCAGGCAGATCAGTGATGAAGTCCATGGATAGGTGAGTCCATGGTCTGGACGGGATGGGTAATGGAAGTAGGGGTCCAGAAGGACGAGTATGTGTCACCTTAGAGCGTGCGCAAACACTACAGGCTGACACATATTCCTCAACACACTTACGCAGACCTGGCCACCAGAATCTACGAGAGATGAGGTCGACAGTGGATTTACTCCCAGGGTGTCCCGCAAGCACCGAAGAATGATGCTCCTCAATTTTCACAACCTTTGATTCTAGCGCCACCTCGGCAGTCAGGAGAAAACGGGTACTGCAGGATGAAGACAAATGCACATTTTCAGTCTCCCTACCCACTCCACCAAGAGTGAGATGAGAATTCAACGCCCCCTTTTCTTTTCTCTCCTTTAGAGATAGGAAGCATGGACATACATTGATAAAGTGTCCTTTCTGACCACAGAAAAAACACACACCCTTTTTATTACCAAGATGATTGCGGGTGGCTACAGGAGTGGCTCCCCCTAATTGCATAGGTTCATCCCCAGACATCAACCTAGGGGAATATTCACCCAAAGTGTCATAGGAAGCTGGTACACTATGTGATAGTACGTCCTGAAAGCGGGGGCCCCTAGATCGCTCTCTCAGGCGCCTATCCATGCGTACAGCAAGAGACATAGCGGCTTCCAAAGACACAGGGGTTTCCTGAAAGGCCAAAGCGTCCTTCAGCCTTTCAGACAAACCTTGACAGAATTGGCTACGTAAAGCCGGATCGTTCCATTCAGTATTGGTCGCCCACCTCCGAAACTCAGAGCAATAAGTCTCAACCGGCCGCTCACCCTGACAAAGGTTACGTATCTGGGTCTCCGCCAGGGAGATACGATCCGGGTCATCATAGATAATCCCTAGGGTCTTGAAAAATTCATCTACCGACCGGAGAGACAGCGATCCAGCCGGTAGAGAAAAGGCCCATGACTGCGCATCCCCTTTAAGCAGCGAGATGACCACACCAACCTTCTGTTCCTCATTACCAGAAGAATGTGGACGCAGTCTGAAATACAATTTGCACGCCTCCCTAAATAGAACAAAATTATCACATTCCCCAGAAAATCTATCCGGGAGGGGGACCTTAGGCTCCAAACAGGCCTGACACTCAGCACCCCCAGAACCACCAGCCTGTGGTCTCTGAATCTGGTTGCGGATGTCAGCCACCTCCAAGCTGAGTCCCTGCAGCCGTTCAGCCAGTGTAGCAATAGCATCCATGTCAGCACAAAAATGACATAAATTTTTGTTAGTGGCGGTTTATAATGTCACGCTCGGGTGTGGGGGGAAAAGCCACACCGAGCGTATGAGGGATGGGAACAGACAAAACCAGGGAACTGGTCACCTCCTGCAGGGGACCCTAAGACTAGGCCCTAGCTGGCTACCAGTATGAACTAACCCGGGTGGTAGGAAAGCTCATACACAGGAACCTAATCTGAGTAAACCCTAGAACTCCCTGCAGTCTAATGACACAAGAGAGTAACCTGTTCCTCCAAGCGTTTGCGAGACTCAAACAGGAATAACCAAAGGAAGGGAAAACACTTAACTTTAAGTAGAACTCAGCAACAGGATCTCAGCCGAGATCCACACCACTCTCAACAGGTATGTAGCAGATATAAACCGCAAGGGATACTGGGAGAGGAAGAGGTAAGTAGGAGACAGCTAATTGCCCAGCGGCAACAGCTGAGGGAAAGGGGTGTGGAGAACAGCACCCAAACCACAGGGAATAGCCTGTCAAACCTGTCACTTAGAAAGCCGCGCAGAACGTCTGATTCCAGACGCAAGACCACTCGTGACAGAAATAAATACAGTTAATCCGTCTGTTAGTCCACCAGGTGACATATTCACGTTTTTGCAAACAGATTACACCTGTACTGCATACGTGACAGGGAAATAAATACAGTTAATCCGTCTGCTAATCCGGCAGGTGACATATTCACATTTTTGCTACGACATACAGTTGTACTGCATACGTGACAGGGAAATAAATACAGTTAATCCGTCTGCTAATCCAGCAGGTGACATATTCACGTTTTTGCAAACAGATTACACCGGTACTGCATACGTGCATACATATTCTAACCAGTGCTGATTACTGGGTGGCCACCCTGCTAGATCCCCACTACAAGGACAATGTGCTGTCCTTAATTCCGTCACTGCAGCGTGATCGGAAGATGCGCGAGTACAAACGAACGTTGGTAGACTCGCTGCTGAGGGCATTCACACCAGACAGTGGGGGCTCAGTGGAAGCACCAGGTGATGGCAGAGGAGGAGAAGGAGGAAGTCGCTAACACAGCTGGGGCACCGTCAGCACCTCAGAAAGTAGGGTTAGAATGGCCGAAATGTGGAAAAGCTTTGTCAGTACACCACAACAACCAGCACCACCAGCTGATATGGAACATCTTAGCAGGAGACAGCATTTCAGCAACATTGTGGAACAGTACATGTGCACATGCCTACACGTACTGACTGATGGGTCTGCCCCATTCAACTTCTGGGTCTCCAAATTGGGCACATGGCCTGAGCTCGCCTTGTACGCCTTGGAGGTGCTGTCCTGCCCTGCAGCAAGTGTATTGTCCGAACGTGTGTTTAGCACGGCGGGGGGGATTCACAGACAAGCACAGCCGCCTGTCCACAGCCAACGTGGACAAGCTCACGTTCATTAAAATGCACCAGGCATGGATCCCACAGGTCCGTACCTTGTGCTGAGTAGACAAGTATACTGGCCGTATCCAGCCATTGTTATACTCCAGGGCACTTTATCTTTGCATTGTCTTTTCTATTTTCCTGTTTTGGGGTCTTCCCAAATTAAAAAAAAATAAAATTAAATAAAAAAATAAAATAAAATAAAAAAAACTACAAAAATAGTGTTGGCTACCTCCTCCTCCTCCATCACCTCTTCCACCTACACCCCACACCGCCACATCCACTGCCTCCTCAACCTCCTACTCCACTTTGACCTCTGTCTCCTACTTCAAGATTATTATTTTTTTCTATTCTATGCTATTTTAAGTCATTTACATTTGCAGCACTCTAGCCCTTACTACGACTATTTTGCAGACATTTTAGTGCACCAAATTTAAGGTCCCCATTGACTTCAATGGGGTTCGGGTTCAAGTTCGGGTCCCGAACCCGAACTTTGACCTGAAGTTCGGCCGAACCCGGCGAACCCGAACTTCCACGGGTTCGCTCATCCCTATCAATGAGTATATTTGAAAATCAAGTTGGAAGGTATTAGCAATGTATAAAACAATTCACATTGGCTATGAATAAAAACAGCAGTCAGACCTCATGTACACAGCTTTATGGATACGTAAAAAAAAACTTCCGTATTACTCTGTTCACCTCCGTAACATCTCTGAGATGGATGCCCATTAGAGTTGAACAAATCGACCCTAATGAAGTGGACTTTGATTTCAGGGAAATTTGATTTGTCACACAGCCGAATTTCCTCTCGCTTCATGCATTCAATTTTTCCTGAAATGGTGGTAAAAAACAAAACAATACTCACCTCATCCATTTGCTCACAGAGAGGCCTTCGCGGCCACCTTGATTGAAGAAAACGCATCAAAACTCATGTGCGCTGATGTGTGGTATAACATTGCCATCACGCTGGTAAGGCACGGTCATGTCATCAGTGATCATATAATTGCGCCTGGCCTGCGTGATGTGGTGATCTTCATGTCAGCACATGTAAGATTTGACACTTTTTCTTCAATCAAGATAGTCGTAAAGGGCTCTCTGTGAGCAAATGGATGAGGTGAGTATGTATTTTCTGTTATTAACCCCTGAAAGACATTATCTTGCCTACCAGTTGCCGCAATCAGCGCTGAACGTGGCATCTGAGGGTATTAATGACGGGAAGTGGCATGATTGCCGTTCTCTTTCATTACGCCCGAATGTGATTTATAAAGAATCTAATTTCTTTTGACCTTCGGCGAAGCAGTCAAATCAAAATTTCGAACTTCACTCATTTCTAATGCCCATGCTCCGTTCCATTCTTCAACTACCATTTCTATATTTGAATATTTTCTTAATTTGCACCATTTATTTCCACACCTGCCTAAAACTTTTAAAAACTTTATAATAGATGCAGTGCTGCCAGATATGTCATGTATAGCCTACACATTTTGGGTCTTCTTTCCCTGCATCATTTCAGTGTATATACACTCACCGGCCACTTTATTAGGTACACCTGTCCAACTGCTCATTAACACTTAATTTCTAATCAGCCAATCACATGGCGGCAACTCAGTGCATTTAGGCATGTAGACATGGTCAAGACAATCTCCTGCAGTTCAAACCGAGCATCAGTATGGGGAAGAAAGGTGATTTGAGTGCCTTTGAACGTGGCATGGTTGTTGGTGCCAGAAGGGCTGGTCTGAGTATTTCAGAAACTGCTGATCTACTGAGATTTTCACGCACAACCATCTCTAGGGTTTACAGAGAATGGTCCGAAAAAGAAAAAACATCCAGTGAGCGGCAGTTCTGTGGGCGGAAATGCCTTTTTGATGCCAGAGGTCAGAGGAGAATGGGCAGACTGGTTCGAGCTGATAGAAAGGCAACAGTGACTCAAATTGCCACCCGTTACAACCAAGGTAGGCAGAAGAGCATCTCTGAACGCACAGTACGTCGAACTTTGAGGCAGATGGGCTACAGCAGCAGAAGACCACACCGGGTGCCACTCCTTTCAGCTAAGAACAGGAAACTGAGGCTACAATTTGCACAAGCTCATCGAAATTGGACAGTAGAAGATTGGAAAAACGTTGCCTGGTCTGATGAGTCTCGATTTCAGCTGCCGACATTCGGATGGTAGGGTCAGAATTTGGCGTCAACAACATGAAAGCATGGATCCATCCTGCCTTGTATCAACGGTTCAAGCTGGTGGTGGTGGTGTCATGGTGTGGGGAATATTTTCTTGGCACTCTTTGGGCCCCTTGGTACCAATTGAGCATCGTTGCAACGCCACAGCCTACCTGAGTATTGTTGCTGACCATGTCCATCCCTTTATGACCACAATGTACCCAACATCTGATGGCTACTTTCAGCAGGATAATGCGCCATGTCATAAAGCTGGAATCATCTCAGACTGGTTTCTTGAACATGACAATGAGTTCACTGTACTCAAATGGCCTCCACAGTCACCAGATCTCAATCCAATAGAGCATCTTTGGGATGTGGTGGAACGGGAGATTCGCATCATGGATGTGCAGCCGACAAATCTGTGGCAACTGTGTGATGCCATCATGTCAATATGGACCAAAATCTCTGAGGAATGCTTCCAGCATCTTGTTGAATCTATGCCACGAAGAATTGAGGCAGTTCTGAAGGCAAAAGGGGGTCCAACCCGTTACTAGCATGGTGTACCTAATAAAGTGGCCGGTGAGTGTACATTTTCTGTATAACTTAGGCCTTGATCACACATCAGTTTTTGACCCGTAACTGGTTTTGGCTCGCAATAACTGATGTGAATAACTGATGAGAAAGCTGATGTGTGAACAGGGCCTAAGCTGAATAGGCAAGCTCTTCCTGGTGTGATGTTAGATCTATGCTTACCCTCCTCTGAGTGGCAGAGACTGTAACATGATCACCCACATTCTGTCCTCACTCTCCATTCCTTTATATAGTGAAGAAGAACCAGAACTCACTTTCTTGACGATATGAAGAAATATTATTCAAGGCATAGTAGCATCATTAGTGACCAGTTTCAAAAAGTCTCAGGCTTGAGCCGAAACTAGTCACTGATTATGCTATTATGTCTTGAATAAACGTCTCTTCATATCCCCAAGAAAGTGAATGCCGATCCTTCTTCGCTATATGCTAGTGGGATGCCTTCCCTGGACACATGCACCACGTGCTGACCCATCATCTTCAATATTCTCCTTTCTTCTATGTCTTCTGCATATTACTGAAGACAAGCTTTTTATAGATAGAGGAGTTTTCTGAACATTATGACAGCCTTCAGGTAAGAAAGGGAAACTAAAGGCTACTTGAAAGTCAAGTAATGCAAATTTTTATATAACATAAATCACAGAATTATAAAAATTCAACATAAAAGAGATCATCAAAGAAGCACATACTTTTGCCTTCACTGTATACAGTACATTCAATCGTTCGGCCGTTCATTCAATTGATCAAAAAATAGATTTCCCACACATAGAACTCCTTGTTATTTTGTTGAAATAGAAACGTATAAATTAAATTTTTTTCTGTTAACAGGATACATCTGTTTTATTGGTCCTTTGCAATACAATTAAGAAGAGATTTCAAGGACAAACAATTTTTTTCCTAGGGGCTGAACTAAGTTAAAAAAGATTTCTCTAAGTTGAAAAGTTGTTTTAGGGATCTAATAAAAGTCAAGGGAGATTTAGTGTAAACATAGGATGAAGAGAAAAAGCAATTTTCAACTCACTTTAAGGTCATAAGGATATTATTGATGTTTTTGGCTGGAAAAACTGTACTGAGAAAAGCAAAACGAAAACTAAACTTACAGCAGGACAAGTGTGAAGCACTAAGTCGGGTAACCACTGCAACTCATAAGGAGATATCCAGTCTGCACTAACAATGAATAATCCAAACATATGGCAGATGTAATTTTACTGTTATTGAGGAATACCTTGCAATAAAATATCTAAAAATATGTTTCCAACCTATGCCATTTTGTTCTTCATGTTCTCTGTATATTCCCATTTAAAGCACAATTGGCAGGACTTCAGTCTTTGAAGGATTTAGCATATCTACAGATGAGTGAATTTCCTGAAATTTGTCTAGGTTCTGTTTAGATCGTTTCCGCTGTCTGTTTCAACTTGCATGAATAAATTTGACCTGAATTGAAAGTGCCTCAATTGCCCTGTAATGTCATATGACACTCTGGGATAATCTAGAACTGCATCCAACCCATTTCAAGCTCTTAAATGCAAAGATATTATTAGAAATGTCAAAGTGACAGTAACCTATGGTATATAGCTACGAGCAAACATAGGCTAGTGGGTGGTAGCAAACAGACTGTCAATTGTTTTATGCTTTTTAAAATGCTAAAAAAGACAGTCCAAAAATTTTCTCTTTTTGGTGCTAGATGTCTGCCGGGGTTTATACACGCACACACAATGTGGATCAAAAATGATCCCTGTCTGGGGGCAGATGCCTGCCAGTGTTTACACTGTACATGCATTATGGTATTGACTGAAGCAAGCCTTTTTAAATTGTTTAATAATTATCCCTTTTTGAGGAGTAGCAACAGAGTTGGTGCAATTTTAAAGAAAATATATTTTGTCTTAAAAAGTCAAGAAGGAATGGTATTTTACAAAAGCTGTCAAAAAGTATCAATTTTTGGTTGCAGTTTCAGGTTTGTTATACTGTGCATGGTAGGGTTTGCAGCAACAGCAGCAGAAGTGCAGTATGGAACATAATAGACAAGGCAGGATATGATCGGCTGTGTAGGATTTGCAGTAGCAGCAGTAGCATTGTATGGAACATGATGGAAAAGGCAGAAGATGTGCGGTTATGCACCAGCATGAGTCATAGTAGCTACAGCTGCGGCTACATCATCATGATGGACAGGCAGATTGTGTATCATGGGGTGAAGTTTGAATTGGTTCTCATTAATAACAAATTGAGTAGTATAGGTTTAAATACTGAACATTAGCACAAGCAGTCTGAAAATATGTGGAATTATTATAAACGTCACTCATGGGGTCAAAACAAACCTAAGTGCCTAGTGCTAAGTAGTGAGAATGTGGCTGTGAGGAGTTGGGAGACTGTTGCCAGCCAACGTATGCTTTGTATGGAAAAATGAGAGAAGACCACCTCTAGTACTATGTCATACACTAATCCATCTAAGGATAGGCATAGAATGTTATCTATCCATCTCATAATCCTACCCCCTTGATGTGGTATGCCTTGACTGGTTTGACGCAGGTCACACATGTGCACTGATGTCATAGATACCTTAGAAATATACTCCGCACCGTCAAACAAGCCACACTACCCCTGAGACCCTTAACAAAGCTTTGCACCTGGCAAATCATGTTGCGTGGCTATATGGTTTCTCAAGTACAGGTGAGAACTACAGGGCACAAACTAGCAGTTCCCAAAGGTGGACTGCAGGCACTTCAGATTACTAGGAGTTGCATATGGTTGATGACAGAGCACTGATCCAGAATACAATTATAATAGCTGTGAATGAATAATTAAATAGAATGAGTATTATCTGAGCTACTCTGCAGATCCGTGAAGGGGATTGCAGAGTTCTCTCTACTTATAGAAAGACCTAAACACGTCTAAACACTTAGACACAAATTAAGAGAAGAACTATAAAGCTAGATCCAGTACTCAGCAAGTACACCTTGGACACACCTTCTCATTCAAAGAGTTTTCTGTATTTTCATGACTATGAAAGTGTAGATTCACACTGAAGGCATCAAAACTATGAATTAACTCATGTGGAATTATATACTTAACAAAAAAGTGTGAAACAACTGAAAATATGTCTTCTAGGTTCTTCAACGTAGCCACCTTTTGCTTTGATTATTGCTTTGCACACTCTTGGCATTCTCTTGATGAGCTTCAAGAGGTAGTCACCTGAAATGGTATTCCAACAGTCTTGAAGGAGTTCCCAGAGATGCTTTGCACTTGTTGGCCCTTTGCCTTCACTCTGCGGTCCAGCTCGCCCCAAACCATCTCGATTGGGTTCAGGTCTGGTGACTGTGGATGCCAGGTCATCTGGCGTAGCACCCCATCACTCTCCTTCTTGGTCAAATAGCCCTTACACAACCTGGAGGTGTGTTTGGGGTCATTGTACTGTTGACAAATAAATGATGGTCCAACTAAACGCAAACCGGATGGAATAGCATGCCGCTACAAGATGCTGTGGTAGCCATGCTGGTTCAGTATGCCTTCAATTTTGAATAAATCCCCAACAGTGTCACCAGCAAAGCACCCCCACACCATCACACCTCCTCTTCCATGCTTCACGGTGGGAACGAGGCATGTAAAGTCAATCCGTTTACCTTTTCTGCGTCACACAAAGACACGGTGGTTGGAACCAAAGATCTCAAATTTAGACTCATAAGACTAAAGCACAGATTCCCACTGGTCTAATGTCCATTCCTTGTGTTCTTAAGCCCAAACAAGTCTCTTCTGTTTGTTGCCTGTCCTTAGCAGTGGTTTCCTAGCAGCTGTTTTACCATAAAGGCCTGCTGCACACAGTCTCCTCTTAACAGTTGTTGTAGAGATGTGTCTGCTGCTAGACCTCTGTGTGGCATTGACCTGGTCTCTAATCTGAGCTGCTGTTAACCTGCTATTTCTGAGGCTGGTGACTCGGATTAACTTATCCTCCGCAGCAGAGGTGACTCTTGGTCTTCCTTTCCTGGGGCGGTCCTCATGTGAGCCACTTTCTTTGTAGCACTTGAAGGTTTTTGCGACTGCACTTGGGGACACTTTCAAAGTTTTCCCAATTTTTCGCACTGACTGACCTTCATTTCTTAAAGTAATGATGGCCACTCGTTTTTCTTTACTTAGCTGCTTTTTTCTTGCCATAATACAAATTCTAACAGTCTATTCAGTAGGACTATCAGCTGTGTATCCACCTGACTTCTGCCCAATACAACTCATGGTTCCAACCCCATTTATAAAACAAGAAATTCCACTTATTAAACCTGACAGGGCACACCTGTGAAGTGAAAACCATTTGCGGTGACTACCTCTTGAAGCTCATCAAGAGAATGCCAAGAGTGTGCAAAGCAGTAATCAAAGCAAAAGGTGGCTACTTTAAAGAACCTAGAATATAAGACATATTTTCAGTTGTTTTACACTTTTTTGTTAAGTATTCCACATGTGTTAATTCATAGTTTGGTGCCTTCAGTGTGAATCTACAATTTTCATAGTCATGAAAATACAGAAAACTCATTGAATGAGAAGGTGTGTCCAAACTTTTGGTCTGTACTGTATATACAGATGTAGCAGCGCTAGCGATCACTGTTTTCGCATAGCGTTGCTAACGAATCGCGACTTCTCCTCTTCCACTCCTTTCACTCGCAGTAAAAGTACGTTAATTAGGTGAATTTGTACGCATTAGCATACAATACATAGCATTAGCATACAAATTTGTACACATTAGCATACAATGCGTAGCATTAGTGTGCAAATCATCAGATGCGTAGTCAATTTACGATATTGTTCTGCGCTCATGCGATTCTTCTTTGATCACTAGCGCTGCTACATCTGTGAATATATATATATATATATATATATATATATATATATATATATATTCAGATGGCTATAAAGAAGATATAGTTAGACATAATATCAAAGCAGGGGCAGACGCAGACAGCAGAGGGCCCCTGTGCAAAAAATGTGCTTGCCACAAACTCAGCTGTTTGTGTCCCGCTGATTCTCTGCATTCTTGCTAGATTGTAGCCGGATCTTTGCTAGACCCCATTGCAGTTAATGGGAACAGTGGGCATACTGCATCCAGCAGTGCCAGAACTGGTGAATTCCGACAGGCTGTTCTCTGCTGGAACAGTCTGCCAGAATCACTAACTCAGATGTGCAAGTGGCCTAATACACCTCTTACGTCCAGTGATGTCTCCTTTGATGTATATCAGGGATCTCAAACTCGTGGCCCTCCAGCTGTTGCAAAACTACAACTCCCAGCATGCCCCAATAGCTGTAGGCTCTCCTGGCATGATGGAAGATGTTATACAACAGCTGTAGGGCCATGAGTTTGAGATCTCTGATGTAGATGTTCTGTCCTCATCTTCTCCACAATGGAAGCGCTCATCTCTCCATGTCGCTAGTAAGAAGGGCCCCCCTCCCACCCTGGACCCCTTTATCAAAGGTCTTATTTAATAAATAAAATTACAGTACTACTACATTAATATCGGATGCAGCACCATAATCTTTTAATCTGAGATCATCATAGCTGAGTCCCTTTTTTATTAACTAACAACCGATACTTTGATAGAAATTCTAAAATAAAAAAGTAAAATAAAATAGAAAATAAAGTATCCAAAAAAGTAAAATATAAATATACACTCACAGCTACAATAATATTTAAATATACATCACTATTTATTTATGTAAAAATCCCTGTATGCCAGCAGTTTTAAATGTTTAGGGTTTTATTCTTTCTTTTGCCTTTTCCTGCATAATAAAATTACAGTACTTTAACTTATTTAATGCATTTGTTTTTACAGACAGTATCATGCTCACAATCTAAGTTCCCTATCAGTATGTCTTTGGAGTGTGAGAGAGAACCGAGTACCCAGAGGAAACCCACGCAAACACAGGGAGGACATACAAACTCCATGCAGATGTTGCCCTTAGTCGGATTCAACTTTCCGCCTTTGATGTTATATTCAGTTGATTCCACACATGACCATAGAGTCTTTCCAGCACACCATGCCTGCCACAAACGGTAGCAAACAGATCAACAACATTTGGGGGAAGGGGGATTTTTTTGGTGATGTGCATTTCTGATATTGATCAAAATTCAACTTAAATTATCATTTATGATTATCAATTTATGAATACCTGAGAAATAAATATCAGTAGAAAACAATACCATCCTTTAGCGTCCTCAGACTGCACAGCCTGTCATCTTGCCTGATCCTTTACACTCTTTCAAAAAATGGGTATTTGCCAAACAGGTGCATACGTAAATATATATCCACCACTAAGGAAAAACACCCACTGCCACATGTAAAACATATATATATTTTATTTAAGGGGGTTATCCAACCCTATAATGCTCCCCAAAATGCCTAGGCACCACATACAGGTAACACTTACTCCACACCACGGCACCTACCTTGCTCCTGATGCCTGCACAACCACCGCTGCATCTTCCTGTCGTGTGTATGAAAACATCAAGCGACAGTGGGGTGAGCCAATAGCAGGCCGTGACAGGAACAAGCCTCCCTAGCATCACCCACCATCATGTTAAAAAAGATATATGACACAAAAATACTGTATATAAGGCACGGTACAACCACAACATATCAGTAACACAAATACAGTCTGGTAAATAAATTAATTCATTCAATTAATTCATCTGCACAAATTTACACTTTTGAGAAAGCGTCCCGACAGCTTTAGATGATGGCAGATTAATATGGCAACACATCTCACGCAGCCATGATAATTTCACGCATACATCATTTCTACAAGTATGATATCCGCATTGACACATTTGCATGTGCCGCTAAACAAATTTTAGCAGTGCATGCACAATTGCTGATTCATTTTTTTAGGCATATAATTTGCGCATACTCACAGTAACGGTGTCTGCATGAGATTATCATGGCTGTGCAAGATTTGTGGCCATGTTAATGTGCCAGCACAGTGGAGAATCGTCTGTAAAAGCATAGTCCCTCACATATGGAGAATTCAATCAGATGAATAAATCAATTAGTACAAATTGATTCACTCACACATTTCAATATACCGAGAGGAACAGTAATAAAATTAAAATTACTCCAGAGCAGGTCCACAATATTTTTTGCACTGCAGGTCTCTTTGGTGAGGTGGGTTCACGTCACACCCCATTCAGAACAATTCAATATAACAGAAACCGCGCTGCTTCAACTCCGAAGGAATTGCAATCTTTATAAGACCGAAGTAAATGTTTTCAACATGGGCCGAACACCGACTTAAGCGTGGTTATTTTTTCCTCTCGACCACAATTGCCTGTACAGCGATCAAGAGGAGACACCAATAGTGAAGAACCTTCATCACTGTGGTATAGTCAAGCATTCATTATACTCACAAGCATAAGAATATGTAAAACACATCAAAGACATGCACAGCCATCCAGGCAAGCACCTCTCCCGCGTGTTCAACAAGACCCGGGTTTCGCTTTCGCTTCATCATGGGTTCTGATTCTTTCTTCCTCTAGATGTCCTTTTATACTATTCTTCAGTCATATAACCTTTACACTCTCAGCGATGCGAGAACATGACGCCCGCTCGCACGTTCAGTAGTTTCAAATAGCAGAGACTTGCCCCTACTTATCGCCATCATCAATGGCTGAGTAAAGGCATTAGATGCCGTGATCACGTGAGATCACGGCATCTAATATCGGTAAAACCCAGAAGCGCTTGCTTCCGGGTGTTGTGCAGATGCCCCGTGTGGTCTATCGGGGTGTCTGCACACGATCTGAAAGCTGTAAACCTCGCTGATGAGGTTTACAGCTTTCAATCTGAAATTCTTATTTTGGCCACTAGATGGCAGGCCATGAAAAGAAATGAGCAAAAGGCACTTTAAATGAAGTTTTAAAAATCCCTGATTGCTCAAAAAGAAAAAACATTATCTATTTGCTTATATATGAGCCTAAAAATAATCACAAAATTTTTTTTAAAAAGTTAAAAAATATATTAAAAATAAAAATATAAAAGTTTAAATCACCCCCCTTTCTGTATAATTAAAAAATAAATACCTAAAAAAAAATAAATATAGACATCATTGGTATCACTGTGACCGAAAACGCCCCTTACTTTTAAAATATTTAAAAAAAATTCCAATACGGCGAATTGTGTGATGGAAAAAAGCGTCAAAATGGCCGATTCGCTGTTTTTGTCGCTTTTTTCTTTAAAAAATTAAATAAAAAGCGATCAAAAAGTCATACACACCCCAGAATGGTATCAATAAAAAGTTCAGATCACCCCTCAAAAAATGAGCCCCCATATAGCTCCATACACATAAATAACAATAAGTTATAAGGGTCAAGATATGACTACAAAAAAAATAAATAATACAATTCCAACTTTACAATGATTTTATCACTATCAAAACACAAGAAAAACTATACATATTAGGTACTGCCGGATTCATACTGACGAGTAGAATGAAAGTAACTGGTCAGTTTTAATGAACATTGAATGCTGTAAATAAAAAACCCATAAAACTGTAGCGGAATTGTTTTTTTTTTTTTTTTGCAATTTCACCCGATTAGGAATTTTTTTTTTTGCTTCCCACAACACCATATGCAATATTAAATGGTGGTGTTGGAAAGTACAACTTGTCCCACAAAAAATAAGCCCCCATACAGCTATGTGAACAAAAATATAAAAAAGTTATGGCTCACGGAAAATAGGGAAGAAAAATGAAAACGCAAAACCTAAAAGACCTCCGGTACTGAAAGGGTTAATAAATAGAGATGAGCGATTAGTGTTCGATCGAGCCGGTATTCGATCGAATACTACGCTATTCGGCATACTCGATTTCAATCGAGTATAACGGCGATGGCGCACTTAGAATTCGTTTCCCCTCCCACCTTCCCTGGCGCTCTTTTTCCACCAATCAACATGCAAGGGGGGTATGACAGGCCCGCGGAGCACGCTGGCAGCGCGAAAACAGCGTCTACATGGATTGGCTGGAAAAACCATGTGACCTCGAATATTAAAAACTCAGCTCTTCCTGCTCGTTCGCATATGCTGCGTGAACTTAGTCAGGGACAGAGGCTGGAGAAGGGACAGATAGGTTTTAGCTGTTGGACAGGCAGGAGCGTGATTAAAAGCCCTTATCAGGGCTACTATAGTGCAGTACAGTGATAGCTTTACTACAATATACAGTCTGCAGAGAACGGTTGCTGTATTCAGGGATAGCTGCTGGAGTAGGGACAGAGAGAGGCATTAGTGGTGTATTAGGTGCTCTGCTACATACAAAACTATATTTGGCACTACTGTTCTGCGTTCTTTTTGGCTGCAAAACCCTGTTATATACCTAGTGTGTATATGCACCATCTGATCTGGCAGTATACGGCTGTGAATTTTATTTTTTTTTTAAATACAGTTTATTTGGCTCTAGTGTTCTGGGTTCTGTGTGCCTGCAATACCCTTTTTGTATACCAGGTGTAAATACCCACCGTCTGACCTGTTAGTACACGGCTGTGTACCTAGAAATATAAAAAAAAAAAAGCCTTTTCATTGGCACCTGTACTTTGCGTTCTCTTGCAAAATAATTGTATATACGTAGTGTTCATACACACCGTCTGATCTGTTAGTACACGGCTGTGTACCTAGAAATATATTAAAAAAAAAGCCTTTTCATTGGCACCTGTACTTTGCGTTCTCTTGCAAAATAATTGTATATACGTAGTGTTCATACACACCGTCTGATCTGTTAGTACACGGCTGTGTACCTAGAAATATATTAAAAAAAAAGCCTTTTCATTGGCACCTGTACTTTGCGTTCTCTTGCAAAATAATTGTATATACGTAGTGTTCATACACACCGTCTGATCTGTTAGTACACGGCTGTGTACCTAGAAATATATTAAAAAAAAAGCCTTTTCATTGGCACCTGTACTTTGCGTTCTCTTGCAAAATAATTGTATATACGTAGTGTTCATACACACCGTCTGATCTGTTAGTACACGGCTGTGTACCTAGAAATATAAAAAAAAAAAGCCTTTTCATTGGCACCTGTACTTTGCGTTCTCTTGCAAAATAATTGTATATACGTAGTGTTCATACACACCGTCTGATCTGTTTGTACACGGCTGTGTACCTAGAAATATATTAAAAAAAAAGCCTTTTCATTGGCACCTGTACTTTGCGTTCTCTTGCAAAATAATTGTATATACGTAGTGTTCATACACACCGTCTGATCTGTTTGTACACGGCTGTGTACCTAGAAATATATTAAAAAAAAAGCCTTTTCATTGGCACCTGTACTTTGCGTTCTCTTGCAAAATAATTGTATATACGTAGTGTTCATACACACCGTCTGATCTGTTAGTACACGGCTGTGTACCTAGAAATATTAAAAAAAAAAGCCTTTTCATTGGCACCTGTACTTTGCGTTCTCTTGCAAAATAATTGTATATACGTAGTGTTCATACACACCGTCTGATCTGTTAGTACACGGCTGTGTACCTAGAAATATATAAAAAAAAAGCCTTTTCATTGGCACCTGTACTTTGCGTTCTCTTGCAAAATAATTGTATATACGTAGTGTTCATACACACCGTCTGATCTGTTAGTACACGGCTGTGTACCTAGAAATATATTAAAAAAAAAGCCTTTTCATTGGCACCTGTACTTTGCGTTCTCTTGCAAAATAATTGTATATACGTAGTGTTCATACACACCGTCTGATCTGTTTGTACACGGCTGTGTACCTAGAAATATATTAAAAAAAAAGCCTTTTCATTGGCACCTGTACTTTGCGTTCTCTTGCAAAATAATTGTATATACGTAGTGTTCATACACACCGTCTGATCTGTTAGTACACGGCTGTGTACCTAGAAATATATTAAAAAAAAAGCCTTTTCATTGGCACCTGTACTTTGCGTTCTCTTGCAAAATAATTGTATATACGTAGTGTTCATACACACCGTCTGATCTGTTTGTACACGGCTGTGTACCTAGAAATATATTAAAAAAAAAGCCTTTTCATTGGCACCTGTACTTTGCGTTCTCTTGCAAAATAATTGTATATACGTAGTGTTCATACACACCGTCTGATCTGTTTGTACACGGCTGTGTACCTAGAAATATTAAAAAAAAAAGCCTTTTCATTGGCACCTGTACTTTGCGTTCTCTTGCAAAATAATTGTATATACGTAGTGTTCATACACACCGTCTGATCTGTTTGTACACGGCTGTGTACCTAGAAATATATAAAAAAAAAGCCTTTTCATTGGCACCTGTACTTTGCGTTCTCTTGCAAAATAATTGTATATACGTAGTGTTCATACACACCGTCTGATCTGTTAGTACACGGCTGTGTACCTAGAAATATATTAAAAAAAAAGCCTTTTCATTGGCACCTGTACTTTGCGTTCTCTTGCAAAATAATTGTATATACGTAGTGTTCATACACACCGTCTGATCTGTTTGTACACGGCTGTGTACCTAGAAATATATTAAAAAAAAAGCCTTTTCATTGGCACCTGTACTTTGCGTTCTCTTGCAAAATAATTGTATATACGTAGTGTTCATACACACCGTCTGATCTGTTTGTACACGGCTGTGTACCTAGAAATATATTAAAAAAAAAGCCTTTTCATTGGCACCTGTACTTTGCGTTCTCTTGCAAAATAATTGTATATACGTAGTGTTCATACACACCGTCTGATCTGTTTGTACACGGCTGTGTACCTAGAAATATATTAAAAAAAAAGCCTTTTCATTGGCACCTGTACTTTGCGTTCTCTTGCAAAATAATTGTATATACGTAGTGTTCATACACACCGTCTGATCTGTTTGTACACGGCTGTGTACCTAGAAATATATAAAAAAAAAGCCTTTTCATTGGCACCTGTACTTTGCGTTCTCTTGCAAAATAATTGTATATACGTAGTGTTCATACACACCGTCTGATCTGTTAGTACACGGCTGTGTACCTAGAAATATATTAAAAAAAAAGCCTTTTCATTGGCACCTGTACTTTGCGTTCTCTTGCAAAATAATTGTATATACGTAGTGTTCATACACACCGTCTGATCTGTTAGTACACGGCTGTGTACCTAGAAATATATTAAAAAAAAAGCCTTTTCATTGGCACCTGTACTTTGCGTTCTCTTGCAAAATAATTGTATATACGTAGTGTTCATACACACCGTCTGATCTGTTTGTACACGGCTGTGTACCTAGAAATATATTAAAAAAAAAGCCTTTTCATTGGCACCTGTACTTTGCGTTCTCTTGCAAAATAATTGTATATACGTAGTGTTCATACACACCGTCTGATCTGTTTGTACACGGCTGTGTACCTAGAAATATATTAAAAAAAAAGCCTTTTCATTGGCACCTGTACTTTGCGTTCTCTTGCAAAATAATTGTATATACGTAGTGTTCATACACACCGTCTGATCTGTTTGTACACGGCTGTGTACCTAGAAATATATTAAAAAAAAAGCCTTTTCATTGGCACCTGTACTTTGCGTTCTCTTGCAAAATAATTGTATATACGTAGTGTTCATACACACCGTCTGATCTGTTTGTACACGGCTGTGTACCTAGAAATATATTAAAAAAAAAGCCTTTTCATTGGCACCTGTACTTTGCGTTCTCTTGCAAAATAATTGTATATACGTAGTGTTCATACACACCGTCTGATCTGTTAGTACACGGCTGTGTACCTAGAAATATATTAAAAAAAAAGCCTTTTCATTGGCACCTGTACTTTGCGTTCTCTTGCAAAATAATTGTATATACGTAGTGTTCATACACACCGTCTGATCTGTTAGTACACGGCTGTGTACCTAGAAATATATAAAAAAAAAAGCCTTTTCATTGGCACCTGTACTTTGCGTTCTCTTGCAAAATAATTGTATATACGTAGTGTTCATACACACCGTCTGATCTGTTTGTACACGGCTGTGTACCTAGAAATATATTAAAAAAAAAGCCTTTTCATTGGCACCTGTACTTTGCGTTCTCTTGCAAAATAATTGTATATACGTAGTGTTCATACACACCGTCTGATCTGTTTGTACACGGCTGTGTACCTAGAAATATATTAAAAAAAAAGCCTTTTCATTGGCACCTGTACTTTGCGTTCTCTTGCAAAATAATTGTATATACGTAGTGTTCATACACACCGTCTGATCTGTTTGTACACGGCTGTGTACCTAGAAATATATAAAAAAAAAGCCTTTTCATTGGCACCTGTACTTTGCGTTCTCTTGCAAAATAATTGTATATACGTAGTGTTCATACACACCGTCTGATCTGTTAGTACACGGCTGTGTACCTAGAAATATATTAAAAAAAAAGCCTTTTCATTGGCACCTGTACTTTGCGTTCTCTTGCAAAATAATTGTATATACGTAGTGTTCATACACACCGTCTGATCTGTTTGTACACGGCTGTGTACCTAGAAATATATTAAAAAAAAAGCCTTTTCATTGGCACCTGTACTTTGCGTTCTCTTGCAAAATAATTGTATATACGTAGTGTTCATACACACCGTCTGATCTGTTTGTACACGGCTGTGTACCTAGAAATATTAAAAAAAAAGCCTTTTCATTGGCACCTGTACTTTGCGTTCTCTTGCAAAATAATTGTATATACGTAGTGTTCATACACACCGTCTGATCTGTTTGTACACGGCTGTGTACCTAGAAATATATTAAAAAAAAAGCCTTTTCATTGGCACCTGTACTTTGCGTTCTCTTGCAAAATAATTGTATATACGTAGTGTTCATACACACCGTCTGATCTGTTTGTACACGGCTGTGTACCTAGAAATATATAAAAAAAAAGCCTTTTCATTGGCACCTGTACTTTGCGTTCTCTTGCAAAATAATTGTATATACGTAGTGTTCATACACACCGTCTGATCTGTTAGTACACGGCTGTGTACCTAGAAATATTAAAAAAAAAAGCCTTTTCATTGGCACCTGTACTTTGCGTTCTCTTGCAAAATAATTGTATATACGTAGTGTTCATACACACCGTCTGATCTGTTAGTACACGGCTGTGTACCTAGAAATATATTAAAAAAAAAGCCTTTTCATTGGCACCTGTACTTTGCGTTCTCTTGCAAAATAATTGTATATACGTAGTGTTCATACACACCGTCTGATCTGTTTGTACACGGCTGTGTACCTAGAAATATATTAAAAAAAAAGCCTTTTCATTGGCACCTGTACTTTGCGTTCTCTTGCAAAATAATTGTATATACGTAGTGTTCATACACACCGTCTGATCTGTTAGTACACGGCTGTGTACCTAGAAATATAAAAAAAAAAAGCCTTTTCATTGGCACCTGTACTTTGCGTTCTCTTGCAAAATAATTGTATATACGTAGTGTTCATACACACCGTCTGATCTGTTTGTACACGGCTGTGTACCTAGAAATATATTAAAAAAAAAAGCCTTTTCATTGGCACCTGTACTTTGCGTTCTCTTGCAAAATAATTGTATATACGTAGTGTTCATACACACCGTCTGATCTGTTAGTACACGGCTGTGTACCTAGAAATATATTAAAAAAAAAGCCTTTTCATTGGCACCTGTACTTTGCGTTCTCTTGCAAAATAATTGTATATACGTAGTGTTCATACACACCGTCTGATCTGTTTGTACACGGCTGTGTACCTAGAAATATATTAAAAAAAAAGCCTTTTCATTGGCACCTGTACTTTGCGTTCTCTTGCAAAATAATTGTATATACGTAGTGTTCATACACACCGTCTGATCTGTTAGTACACGGCTGTGTACCTAGAAATATATAAAAAAAAAGCCTTTTCATTGGCACCTGTACTTTGCGTTCTCTTGCAAAATAATTGTATATACGTAGTGTTCATACACACCGTCTGATCTGTTTAGTACACGGCTGTGTACCTAGAAATATATTAAAAAAAAAGCCTTTTCATTGGCACCTGTACTTTGCGTTCTCTTGCAAAATAATTGTATATACGTAGTGTTCATACACACCGTCTGATCTGTTTGTACACGGCTGTGTACCTAGAAATATTAAAAAAAAAAGCCTTTTCATTGGCACCTGTACTTTGCGTTCTCTTGCAAAATAATTGTATATACGTAGTGTTCATACACACCGTCTGATCTGTTAGTACACGGCTGTGTACCTAGAAATATTAAAAAAAAAAGCCTTTTCATTGGCACCTGTACTTTGCGTTCTCTTGCAAAATAATTGTATATACGTAGTGTTCATACACACCGTCTGATCTGTTAGTACACGGCTGTGTACCTAGAAATATATTAAAAAAAAAGCCTTTTCATTGGCACCTGTACTTTGCGTTCTCTTGCAAAATAATTGTATATACGTAGTGTTCATACACACCGTCTGATCTGTTAGTACACGGCTGTGTACCTAGAAATATATTAAAAAAAAAGCCTTTTCATTGGCACCTGTACTTTGCGTTCTCTTGCAAAATAATTGTATATACGTAGTGTTCATACACACCGTCTGATCTGTTAGTACACGGCTGTGTACCTAGAAATATATTAAAAAAAAAGCCTTTTCATTGGCACCTGTACTTTGCGTTCTCTTGCAAAATAATTGTATATACGTAGTGTTCATACACACCGTCTGATCTGTTTGTACACGGCTGTGTACCTAGAAATATATTAAAAAAAAAGCCTTTTCATTGGCACCTGTACTTTGCGTTCTCTTGCAAAATAATTGTATATACGTAGTGTTCATACACACCGTCTGATCTGTTTGTACACGGCTGTGTACCTAGAAATATATAAAAAAAAAGCCTTTTCATTGGCACCTGTACTTTGCGTTCTCTTGCAAAATAATTGTATATACGTAGTGTTCATACACACCGTCTGATCTGTTAGTACACGGCTGTGTACCTAGAAATATATTAAAAAAAAAGCCTTTTCATTGGCACCTGTACTTTGCGTTCTCTTGCAAAATAATTGTATATACGTAGTGTTCATACACACCGTCTGATCTGTTTGTACACGGCTGTGTACCTAGAAATATATAAAAAAAAAGCCTTTTCATTGGCACCTGTACTTTGCGTTCTCTTGCAAAATAATTGTATATACGTAGTGTTCATACACACCGTCTGATCTGTTAGTACACGGCTGTGTACCTAGAAATATATTAAAAAAAAAGCCTTTTCATTGGCACCTGTACTTTGCGTTCTCTTGCAAAATAATTGTATATACGTAGTGTTCATACACACCGTCTGATCTGTTTGTACACGGCTGTGTACCTAGAAATATATTAAAAAAAAAAGCCTTTTCATTGGCACCTGTACTTTGCGTTCTCTTGCAAAATAATTGTATATACGTAGTGTTCATACACACCGTCTGATCTGTTTGTACACGGCTGTGTACCTAGAAATATATAAAAAAAAAAGCCTTTTCATTGGCACCTGTACTTTGCGTTCTCTTGCAAAATAATTGTATATACGTAGTGTTCATACACACCGTCTGATCTGTTAGTACACGGCTGTGTACCTAGAAATATATTAAAAAAAAAGCCTTTTCATTGGCACCTGTACTTTGCGTTCTCTTGCAAAATAATTGTATATACGTAGTGTTCATACACACCGTCTGATCTGTTAGTACACGGCTGTGTACCTAGAAATATATTAAAAAAAAAGCCTTTTCATTGGCACCTGTACTTTGCGTTCTCTTGCAAAATAATTGTATATACGTAGTGTTCATACACACCGTCTGATCTGTTAGTACACGGCTGTGTACCTAGAAATATATTAAAAAAAAAGCCTTTTCATTGGCACCTGTACTTTGCGTTCTCTTGCAAAATAATTGTATATACGTAGTGTTCATACACACCGTCTGATCTGTTTGTACACGGCTGTGTACCTAGAAATATATTAAAAAAAAAGCCTTTTCATTGGCACCTGTACTTTGCGTTCTCTTGCAAAATAATTGTATATACGTAGTGTTCATACACACCGTCTGATCTGTTTGTACACGGCTGTGTACCTAGAAATATATAAAAAAAAAGCCTTTTCATTGGCACCTGTACTTTGCGTTCTCTTGCAAAATAATTGTATATACGTAGTGTTCATACACACCGTCTGATCTGTTAGTACACGGCTGTGTACCTAGAAATATATTAAAAAAAAAGCCTTTTCATTGGCACCTGTACTTTGCGTTCTCTTGCAAAATAATTGTATATACGTAGTGTTCATACACACCGTCTGATCTGTTTGTACACGGCTGTGTACCTAGAAATATAAAAAAAAAAGCCTTTTCATTGGCACCTGTACTTTGCGTTCTCTTGCAAAATAATTGTATATACGTAGTGTTCATACACACCGTCTGATCTGTTAGTACACGGCTGTGTACCTAGAAATATATAAAAAAAAAGCCTTTTCATTGGCACCTGTACTTTGCGTTCTCTTGCAAAATAATTGTATATACGTAGTGTTCATACACACCGTCTGATCTGTTAGTACACGGCTGTGTACCTAGAAATATATAAAAAAAAAGCCTTTTCATTGGCACCTGTACTTTGCGTTCTCTTGCAAAATAATTGTATATACGTAGTGTTCATACACACCGTCTGATCTGTTAGTACACGGCTGTGTACCTAGAAATATATTAAAAAAAAAGCCTTTTCATTGGCACCTGTACTTTGCGTTCTCTTGCAAAATAATTGTATATACGTAGTGTTCATACACACCGTCTGATCTGTTAGTACACGGCTGTGTACCTAGAAATATATTAAAAAAAAAGCCTTTTCATTGGCACCTGTACTTTGCGTTCTCTTGCAAAATAATTGTATATACGTAGTGTTCATACACACCGTCTGATCTGTTAGTACACGGCTGTGTACCTAGAAATATTAAAAAAAAAAGCCTTTTCATTGGCACCTGTACTTTGCGTTCTCTTGCAAAATAATTGTATATACGTAGTGTTCATACACACCGTCTGATCTGTTAGTACACGGCTGTGTACCTAGAAATATTAAAAAAAAAAGCCTTTTCATTGGCACCTGTACTTTGCGTTCTCTTGCAAAATAATTGTATATACGTAGTGTTCATACACACCGTCTGATCTGTTAGTACACGGCTGTGTACCTAGAAATATATTAAAAAAAAAAGCCTTTTCATTGGCACCTGTACTTTGCGTTCTCTTGCAAAATAATTGTATATACGTAGTGTTCATACACACCGTCTGATCTGTTAGTACACGGCTGTGTACCTAGAAATATATAAAAAAAAAGCCTTTTCATTGGCACCTGTACTTTGCGTTCTCTTGCAAAATAATTGTATATACGTAGTGTTCATACACACCGTCTGATCTGTTAGTACACGGCTGTGTACCTAGAAATATATAAAAAAAAAGCCTTTTCATTGGCACCTGTACTTTGCGTTCTCTTGCAAAATAATTGTATATACGTAGTGTTCATACACACCGTCTGATCTGTTAGTACACGGCTGTGTACCTAGAAATATATAAAAAAAAAGCCTTTTCATTGGCACCTGTACTTTGCGTTCTCTTGCAAAATAATTGTATATACGTAGTGTTCATACACACCGTCTGATCTGTTAGTACACGGCTGTGTACCTAGAAATATATTAAAAAAAAAGCCTTTTCATTGGCACCTGTACTTTGCGTTCTCTTGCAAAATAATTGTATATACGTAGTGTTCATACACACCGTCTGATCTGTTAGTACACGGCTGTGTACCTAGAAATATAAAAAAAAAAGCCTTTTCATTGGCACCTGTACTTTGCGTTCTCTTGCAAAATAATTGTATATACGTAGTGTTCATACACACCGTCTGATCTGTTAGTACACGGCTGTGTACCTAGAAATATATTAAAAAAAAAGCCTTTTCATTGGCACCTGTACTTTGCGTTCTCTTGCAAAATAATTGTATATACGTAGTGTTCATACACACCGTCTGATCTGTTAGTACACGGCTGTGTACCTAGAAATATTAAAAAAAAAGCCTTTTCATTGGCACCTGTACTTTGCGTTCTCTTGCAAAATAATTGTATATACGTAGTGTTCATACACACCGTCTGATCTGTTAGTACACGGCTGTGTACCTAGAAATATATAAAAAAAAAGCCTTTTCATTGGCACCTGTACTTTGCGTTCTCTTGCAAAATAATTGTATATACGTAGTGTTCATACACACCGTCTGATCTGTTAGTACACGGCTGTGTACCTAGAAATATATAAAAAAAAAGCCTTTTCATTGGCACCTGTACTTTGCGTTCTCTTGCAAAATAATTGTATATACGTAGTGTTCATACACACCGTCTGATCTGTTAGTACACGGCTGTGTACCTAGAAATATATAAAAAAAAAGCCTTTTCATTGGCACCTGTACTTTGCGTTCTCTTGCAAAATAATTGTATATACGTAGTGTTCATACACACCGTCTGATCTGTTAGTACACGGCTGTGTACCTAGAAATATATAAAAAAAAAGCCTTTTCATTGGCACCTGTACTTTGCGTTCTCTTGCAAAATAATTGTATATACGTAGTGTTCATACACACCGTCTGATCTGTTAGTACACGGCTGTGTACCTAGAAATATAAAAAAAAAAGCCTTTTCATTGGCACCTGTACTTTGCGTTCTCTTGCAAAATAATTGTATATACGTAGTGTTCATACACACCGTCTGATCTGTTAGTACACGGCTGTGTACCTAGAAATATATTAAAAAAAAAGCCTTTTCATTGGCACCTGTACTTTGCGTTCTCTTGCAAAATAATTGTATATACGTAGTGTTCATACACACCGTCTGATCTGTTAGTACACGGCTGTGTACCTAGAAATATATAAAAAAAAAGCCTTTTCATTGGCACCTGTACTTTGCGTTCTCTTGCAAAATAATTGTATATACGTAGTGTTCATACACACCGTCTGATCTGTTAGTACACGGCTGTGTACCTAGAAATATATAAAAAAAAAGCCTTTTCATTGGCACCTGTACTTTGCGTTCTCTTGCAAAATAATTGTATATACGTAGTGTTCATACACACCGTCTGATCTGTTAGTACACGGCTGTGTACCTAGAAATATATTAAAAAAAAAGCCTTTTCATTGGCACCTGTACTTTGCGTTCTCTTGCAAAATAATTGTATATACGTAGTGTTCATACACACCGTCTGATCTGTTAGTACACGGCTGTGTACCTAGAAATATATAAAAAAAAAGCCTTTTCATTGGCACCTGTACTTTGCGTTCTCTTGCAAAATAATTGTATATACGTAGTGTTCATACACACCGTCTGATCTGTTAGTACACGGCTGTGTACCTAGAAATATATTAAAAAAAAAGCCTTTTCATTGGCACCTGTACTTTGCGTTCTCTTGCAAAATAATTGTATATACGTAGTGTTCATACACACCGTCTGATCTGTTAGTACACGGCTGTGTACCTAGAAATATATTAAAAAAAAAGCCTTTTCATTGGCACCTGTACTTTGCGTTCTCTTGCAAAATAATTGTATATACGTAGTGTTCATACACACCGTCTGATCTGTTAGTACACGGCTGTGTACCTAGAAATATAAAAAAAAAAAGCCTTTTCATTGGCACCTGTACTTTGCGTTCTCTTGCAAAATAATTGTATATACGTAGTGTTCATACACACCGTCTGATCTGTTAGTACACGGCTGTGTACCTAGAAATATATTAAAAAAAAAGCCTTTTCATTGGCACCTGTACTTTGCGTTCTCTTGCAAAATAATTGTATATACGTAGTGTTCATACACACCGTCTGATCTGTTAGTACACGGCTGTGTACCTAGAAATATATAAAAAAAAAGCCTTTTCATTGGCACCTGTACTTTGCGTTCTCTTGCAAAATAATTGTATATACGTAGTGTTCATACACACCGTCTGATCTGTTTGTACACGGCTGTGTACCTAGAAATATATAAAAAAAAAGCCTTTTCATTGGCACCTGTACTTTGCGTTCTCTTGCAAAATAATTGTATATACGTAGTGTTCATACACACCGTCTGATCTGTTAGTACACGGCTGTGTACCTAGAAATATATTAAAAAAAAAGCCTTTTCATTGGCACCTGTACTTTGCGTTCTCTTGCAAAATAATTGTATATACGTAGTGTTCATACACACCGTCTGATCTGTTAGTACACGGCTGTGTACCTAGAAATATATTAAAAAAAAAGCCTTTTCATTGGCACCTGTACTTTGCGTTCTCTTGCAAAATAATTGTATATACGTAGTGTTCATACACACCGTCTGATCTGTTAGTACACGGCTGTGTACCTAGAAATATATTAAAAAAAAAGCCTTTTCATTGGCACCTGTACTTTGCGTTCTCTTGCAAAATAATTGTATATACGTAGTGTTCATACACACCGTCTGATCTGTTAGTACACGGCTGTGTACCTAGAAATATATTAAAAAAAAAGCCTTTTCATTGGCACCTGTACTTTGCGTTCTCTTGCAAAATAATTGTATATACGTAGTGTTCATACACACCGTCTGATCTGTTAGTACACGGCTGTGTACCTAGAAATATAAAAAAAAAAAGCCTTTTCATTGGCACCTGTACTTTGCGTTCTCTTGCAAAATAATTGTATATACGTAGTGTTCATACACACCGTCTGATCTGTTAGTACACGGCTGTGTACCTAGAAATATATTAAAAAAAAAAGCCTTTTCATTGGCACCTGTACTTTGCGTTCTCTTGCAAAATAATTGTATATACGTAGTGTTCATACACACCGTCTGATCTGTTAGTACACGGCTGTGTACCTAGAAATATATTAAAAAAAAAGCCTTTTCATTGGCACCTGTACTTTGCGTTCTCTTGCAAAATAATTGTATATACGTAGTGTTCATACACACCGTCTGATCTGTTAGTACACGGCTGTGTACCTAGAAATATATAAAAAAAAAAGCCTTTTCATTGGCACCTGTACTTTGCGTTCTCTTGCAAAATAATTGTATATACGTAGTGTTCATACACACCGTCTGATCTGTTAGTACACGGCTGTGTACCTAGAAATATATAAAAAAAAAAGCCTTTTCATTGGCACCTGTACTTTGCGTTCTCTTGCAAAATAATTGTATATACGTAGTGTTCATACACACCGTCTGATCTGTTAGTACACGGCTGTGTACCTAGAAATATATAAAAAAAAAGCCTTTTCATTGGCACCTGTACTTTGCGTTCTCTTGCAAAATAATTGTATATACGTAGTGTTCATACACACCGTCTGATCTGTTAGTACACGGCTGTGTACCTAGAAATATAAAAAAAAAAAGCCTTTTCATTGGCACCTGTACTTTGCGTTCTCTTGCAAAATAATTGTATATACGTAGTGTTCATACACACCGTCTGATCTGTTAGTACACGGCTGTGTACCTAGAAATATATTAAAAAAAAAGCCTTTTCATTGGCACCTGTACTTTGCGTTCTCTTGCAAAATAATTGTATATACGTAGTGTTCATACACACCGTCTGATCTGTTAGTACACGGCTGTGTACCTAGAAATATATTAAAAAAAAAGCCTTTTCATTGGCACCTGTACTTTGCGTTCTCTTGCAAAATAATTGTATATACGTAGTGTTCATACACACCGTCTGATCTGTTAGTACACGGCTGTGTACCTAGAAATATATAAAAAAAAAGCCTTTTCATTGGCACCTGTACTTTGCGTTCTCTTGCAAAATAATTGTATATACGTAGTGTTCATACACACCGTCTGATCTGTTAGTACACGGCTGTGTACCTAGAAATATATTAAAAAAAAAGCCTTTTCATTGGCACCTGTACTTTGCGTTCTCTTGCAAAATAATTGTATATACGTAGTGTTCATACACACCGTCTGATCTGTTAGTACACGGCTGTGTACCTAGAAATATATTAAAAAAAAAGCCTTTTCATTGGCACCTGTACTTTGCGTTCTCTTGCAAAATAATTGTATATACGTAGTGTTCATACACACCGTCTGATCTGTTAGTACACGGCTGTGTACCTAGAAATATATTAAAAAAAAAGCCTTTTCATTGGCACCTGTACTTTGCGTTCTCTTGCAAAATAATTGTATATACGTAGTGTTCATACACACCGTCTGATCTGTTAGTACACGGCTGTGTACCTAGAAATATATAAAAAAAAAGCCTTTTCATTGGCACCTGTACTTTGCGTTCTCTTGCAAAATAATTGTATATACGTAGTGTTCATACACACCGTCTGATCTGTTAGTACACGGCTGTGTACCTAGAAATATATAAAAAAAAAAGCCTTTTCATTGGCACCTGTACTTTGCGTTCTCTTGCAAAATAATTGTATATACGTAGTGTTCATACACACCGTCTGATCTGTTAGTACACGGCTGTGTACCTAGAAATATATAAAAAAAAAGCCTTTTCATTGGCACCTGTACTTTGCGTTCTCTTGCAAAATAATTGTATATACGTAGTGTTCATACACACCGTCTGATCTGTTAGTACACGGCTGTGTACCTAGAAATATATAAAAAAAAAGCCTTTTCATTGGCACCTGTACTTTGCGTTCTCTTGCAAAATAATTGTATATACGTAGTGTTCATACACACCGTCTGATCTGTTAGTACACGGCTGTGTACCTAGAAATATATTAAAAAAAAAGCCTTTTCATTGGCACCTGTACTTTGCGTTCTCTTGCAAAATAATTGTATATACGTAGTGTTCATACACACCGTCTGATCTGTTAGTACACGGCTGTGTACCTAGAAATATATAAAAAAAAAGCCTTTTCATTGGCACCTGTACTTTGCGTTCTCTTGCAAAATAATTGTATATACGTAGTGTTCATACACACCGTCTGATCTGTTAGTACACGGCTGTGTACCTAGAAATATATAAAAAAAAAAGCCTTTTCATTGGCACCTGTACTTTGCGTTCTCTTGCAAAATAATTGTATATACGTAGTGTTCATACACACCGTCTGATCTGTTAGTACACGGCTGTGTACCTAGAAATATATAAAAAAAAAGCCTTTTCATTGGCACCTGTACTTTGCGTTCTCTTGCAAAATAATTGTATATACGTAGTGTTCATACACACCGTCTGATCTGTTAGTACACGGCTGTGTACCTAGAAATATATAAAAAAAAAGCCTTTTCATTGGCACCTGTACTTTGCGTTCTCTTGCAAAATAATTGTATATACGTAGTGTTCATACACACCGTCTGATCTGTTAGTACACGGCTGTGTACCTAGAAATATATTAAAAAAAAAGCCTTTTCATTGGCACCTGTACTTTGCGTTCTCTTGCAAAATAATTGTATATACGTAGTGTTCATACACACCGTCTGATCTGTTAGTACACGGCTGTGTACCTAGAAATATAAAAAAAAAAAGCCTTTTCATTGGCACCTGTACTTTGCGTTCTCTTGCAAAATAATTGTATATACGTAGTGTTCATACACACCGTCTGATCTGTTAGTACACGGCTGTGTACCTAGAAATATATAAAAAAAAAGCCTTTTCATTGGCACCTGTACTTTGCGTTCTCTTGCAAAATAATTGTATATACGTAGTGTTCATACACACCGTCTGATCTGTTAGTACACGGCTGTGTACCTAGAAATATATAAAAAAAAAGCCTTTTCATTGGCACCTGTACTTTGCGTTCTCTTGCAAAATAATTGTATATACGTAGTGTTCATACACACCGTCTGATCTGTTAGTACACGGCTGTGTACCTAGAAATATATTAAAAAAAAAGCCTTTTCATTGGCACCTGTACTTTGCGTTCTCTTGCAAAATAATTGTATATACGTAGTGTTCATACACACCGTCTGATCTGTTAGTACACGGCTGTGTACCTAGAAATATATAAAAAAAAAAGCCTTTTCATTGGCACCTGTACTTTGCGTTCTCTTGCAAAATAATTGTATATACGTAGTGTTCATACACACCGTCTGATCTGTTAGTACACGGCTGTGTACCTAGAAATATATTAAAAAAAAAGCCTTTTCATTGGCACCTGTACTTTGCGTTCTCTTGCAAAATAATTGTATATACGTAGTGTTCATACACACCGTCTGATCTGTTAGTACACGGCTGTGTACCTAGAAATATATTAAAAAAAAAGCCTTTTCATTGGCACCTGTACTTTGCGTTCTCTTGCAAAATAATTGTATATACGTAGTGTTCATACACACCGTCTGATCTGTTAGTACACGGCTGTGTACCTAGAAATATATAAAAAAAAAAGCCTTTTCATTGGCACCTGTACTTTGCGTTCTCTTGCAAAATAATTGTATATACGTAGTGTTCATACACACCGTCTGATCTGTTAGTACACGGCTGTGTACCTAGAAATATTAAAAAAAAAGCCTTTTCATTGGCACCTGTACTTTGCGTTCTCTTGCAAAATAATTGTATATACGTAGTGTTCATACACACCGTCTGATCTGTTAGTACACGGCTGTGTACCTAGAAATATAAAAAAAAAAAGCCTTTTCATTGGCACCTGTACTTTGCGTTCTCTTGCAAAATAATTGTATATACGTAGTGTTCATACACACCGTCTGATCTGTTAGTACACGGCTGTGTACCTAGAAATATATAAAAAAAAAAGCCTTTTCATTGGCACCTGTACTTTGCGTTCTCTTGCAAAATAATTGTATATACGTAGTGTTCATACACACCGTCTGATCTGTTAGTACACGGCTGTGTACCTAGAAATATATAAAAAAAAAGCCTTTTCATTGGCACCTGTACTTTGCGTTCTCTTGCAAAATAATTGTATATACGTAGTGTTCATACACACCGTCTGATCTGTTAGTACACGGCTGTGTACCTAGAAATATAAAAAAAAAAGCCTTTTCATTGGCACCTGTACTTTGCGTTCTCTTGCAAAATAATTGTATATACGTAGTGTTCATACACACCGTCTGATCTGTTAGTACACGGCTGTGTACCTAGAAATATAAAAAAAAAAGCCTTTTCATTGGCACCTGTACTTTGCGTTCTCTTGCAAAATAATTGTATATACGTAGTGTTCATACACACCGTCTGATCTGTTAGTACACGGCTGTGTACCTAGAAATATAAAAAAAAAAAGCCTTTTCATTGGCACCTGTACTTTGCGTTCTCTTGCAAAATAATTGTATATACGTAGTGTTCATACACACCGTCTGATCTGTTAGTACACGGCTGTGTACCTAGAAATATATTAAAAAAAAAGCCTTTTCATTGGCACCTGTACTTTGCGTTCTCTTGCAAAATAATTGTATATACGTAGTGTTCATACACACCGTCTGATCTGTTAGTACACGGCTGTGTACCTAGAAATATATAAAAAAAAAAGCCTTTTCATTGGCACCTGTACTTTGCGTTCTCTTGCAAAATAATTGTATATACGTAGTGTTCATACACACCGTCTGATCTGTTAGTACACGGCTGTGTACCTAGAAATATATAAAAAAAAAAGCCTTTTCATTGGCACCTGTACTTTGCGTTCTCTTGCAAAATAATTGTATATACGTAGTGTTCATACACACCGTCTGATCTGTTAGTACACGGCTGTGAAGGCAAAATATTGTAACAAAAAAAAATAAAATGCGGAGGGGGGCTAGCGGAATCGGACGTGGACGAGGACGGGGGCGCGGAAATGCTGTTGGTGGCCTTGTTGAAGCCAGTGGGGATACAATGCGTGCTGGTGAGGGTCAGCCAGGATCCCACTCATCCAGAATCCCTGCCTTTATGGGACAGTTAAGCAGGGGGCGGGTTACACCGCTGTTGAGGCCTGAGCAGGTTGAACAGGTGGTGCAATGGATAGCCGATAGCGCTTCCACACAGTTGTCCACCAGCCAGTCATCCACACAGTCTCACTCTGACCCTCCTTCCTCCACACCTGGCCAACAGAGTCATCCCACCATTGACCCCTCCCAGGAGCTCTTTTCGGGTCCTTTTTCAGATGTGCCGGAAGAATCCCAGGAGCTAGCAGAGGAATTTGTTTGTAGTGATGCCCAACCACTTGAGTATTCGCCATCTCCTGCTGATGTGGACCCTGAACCAGCATCTGTTATCATGAGCGATGATGATGATGAGACGCAGTTGCCATCAAGGGAGGCTGTTGGAATGTCCAGTGGGCAGGAGGAGGAGCAGAGTGAGGAAGTGGAAGAGGAGGTGGTGGATGACGAAATGACCGACCCCACTTGGCCAGGGGTGATGTCCAGCGGGGAAAGCAGTGGAGAGGTGGTGGTCTGCGCAGCACCGAAAAAGGCAGCAAGAGGCAGAGGGATGTCCAGAGGGATGTCCAGAGGCAGAGGGATGTCCACAGGCAGAGGGATGTCCACAGGCAGAGGGATGTCCACAGGCAGAGGACAGTCCAGACAGAGAAGTGAGGCCACAGCCAGCAGGGCCGAAGCTGTTCCCGGCAGCGGGCAGTCGCGCGAAGCTCCCCCATCGAGGCCTCGTACTTCTGTGGTGTGGAGATTTTTTAATGTTTGTGCGGATGACAAACTGAGCGCGGTTTGCACACTCTGCCACTCAAAACTGAGTAGGGGCTCTGAGAAGAGCAATCTGACCACCTCAGGCATGCGGCGTCACTTGGAAGTCAAGCACTGGGCTGAGTGGGAGAGAGCAAACGCAATACAA